>KN470540.1:118629-182060 GCA_000787095.1 Periophthalmodon schlosseri | reverse complement strand
TAAATACTTTTTTTCCCCACTGTAGATTGAAGTCTAAGGGCGGGTGACACAGAAATTAATCTTTTCTCAAACAGTCAGACTCCAAACTCCACTATGGTGTAGACCTGCACCAGGCTGGGAAGACTGAATCTGCAATAGGTAAGCAGCTTGGTGTGAAGAAATCAACTGTGGGAGCAATTATTAAAAAATGGAAGACATATAAGACCATTGATAATCTCCCTTGATCTGGGGAGATTATCCACGCAAGATCTCACCCCGTGGGGTCAAAATGATCACAAGAAAGGTGAGCAAAAATCCCAGGGAGCAGGACGACTGATCCGTGTAAGAATGAGCCAAACTACCAGCAACAGTGTGTGGAAACCTTGTGGAGACTTATAGAAAATGACCTCTGTCACTGCCAACAAAGGGTATATAGCAAAGTATTGAGATGAACTTTTGTTATTGACCAAATACTTATTTTCCATCATAATTTTTTTCTCATTTTGTCTCCCATAGTTGAAGTGTACCTATGATGAAAATTACAGGCCTGTCTCATCTTTTTAAGTGGGAGAACTTGCACAATTGGTGGCTGACTAAATACTTTTTTGCCCCACTGTAGTTCTGGCTTAGCAGACAAACCTTGATGCTGTTAGCCTTGAGGTCATCATGACAGTTGTGCACCAGTCCTTCTTCTGAAACCTGACTTTCTCCAGGGATCAAGGCAGCACCACAAGACAAGCAGGGGGACTAGAGGAAAAAAAAATGATGAATGAAGTTTACACAGCTTTAATGTGTGGTTAACATGATCATCATCTGGATATTTTACCACACATTTATCTCTCTACTAGTGTGTATAAAGAGGGGGTATTATGCAAAATAAAAAACTTATTAGACATGATAATATGTTGTTTTCAGCAAAATTTTAGCATTTTCAAAACAATCAAAAGTAACATGATAATCTAAATACAGTTGAAACCAGAGGTTTACATACACTTTATAAAAAGACACATGTGCTTTTTTTCTCACTGTCTGACATGAAATCAGACTAAGCTTTTCCTGTTCTAGGTCAACTAGGATTACCAAAATTATTTCTATTTGCTAAATGCGAGAATAATGAGAAAGATTTTTTAGATAATTTTTCATTACTTTCTTCAAAGTCAGAAGTTTACATACATTTCATTAGTATTTGATACCATTGCCTTTAAACTGTATGACTTGGGTCAAACGTTTTGGATATCCTTCCACAAGCTTCAGGCAGGAATTTTGGCCCATCTCTCCTGACAGAACTGGTGTAACTGAGCCAAGTTTGTAGGCTGCTTTGCTCGCCCATATCTTTTCAGGTCTGCCTATACATTTTCAATAGGATTGAGATCAGGGCTTTGTGATGGCTACTCCAAAACATTAATTTTGTTATCCTTAAGCCACTTTGTAACCAGTTTGGCAGTATGCTTCAGGTCATTGTCCATGTGGAAGACCCATTTGCGCCCAAGCTTTAACTTCCTGGCTGATGTCTTGAGATGTTTCTTCTGTATTTCCACATAATGTTCTTTCCTCATGATGCCATCTATTTTGTGAAGTGCACCAGTCCCTCCTGCAGCAAAACAACCCCACAACATGATGCTGCCACCCCCATATTTCACAGTGGGGATGCTGTTCTCAGGCTTACAAGCTTCCCCCTTTTTCCTCCAAACTTAACAATGCTCATTATGGCCAAACAGTTAAATTTTTGTTTTGTCAGACCACAGGATATGTCTCCAAAAATTAAGATCTTTGTCCCTGTGTGCATTTGCAAACTGTAATCTGGCTTTTTTATGTTTCTTTTGGAGTAATGGCTTCTTCCTGGCAGAATGGCCTTTCAACCCATTTCGGTACAGTACTCATTTCACTGTGGATAATGACACACTCTTACCAGCTTCAGCCAACATCTTCACAAGGTCTTTTGCTTTTGTTCTTGGTTTGTTCATCTCTGGGACACAGAACCTGTCTCCTTCCTCAATGGTATCATGGCTAGAGATTACCATGGTGTTTATACTTGCATATAATTATTTGAACAGATGAATGTAGCAACTTCAGGCATCTGGAAATTGCACCCAAGGATGAAACAGACTTGTACAAGTCCACAGTTCTCTTCCTGATGTCTTGGCTGATTTCTTTTGACTTTCCCATGACATTACATAAAGAAGCAGTGTGTTTCAGATGCCTTCAAATACATCCACAGATGTGTCTCTGATTAACTCAAATGCTGTCAATAAACCTATCAGAAGCTTCCAAAGACATGGCATTATCATCTGGGTTTGCCCAAATTGTTTAAAGTCATAGTAATCTTACTGTATGTAAACTTTTGACTTTGAAGAAAGTAATGAAAATGAGTCTAAAAAAAACTCCTTCTCTCGTTATTTAGCTAGCATTTAGCAAATAGAAATAATTTTGTAACTGACCTAAAACAGGAAAAGTTTAGTTGATTTCATGGCATTTAGCAAATAGAAATAATTTTGTAACTGACCTAAAACAGGAAAAGTTTAGTCTGATTTCATGTCAGACAGTGAGAAAAAAAAAGTATATGTGTCTTTTTATATAGTGTATGTAAACTTCTGGTTTCAACTGTATGTTATGTGTTAGGAGTTAATATCCCATAGAAGTGTAATACCCCCTATTTAAAATAATAATAAAATACAGAGGATCAACAAAAAAGAGAAAACATTACTTAGACAGAAGCAGACGCAAGAGAAGCTCACCTTAACGCTGTGAGAGGAGCTATGGACACTGTCAGGGGAGTGCACTCTTTGGTCCAGATGTTCTGACCCCACAGACCCCAACTGTGTACAACTGCACTGAGATAGAAGCTCCACCTTTCTGCCAGAAATCAGGTAGGTTTTCAATCCTGTAAAAATACAGAAAAACATACATAAATCAGTCAATAAAATCCAAATACAATACATTGCAATAAGTTCAATAAATCATTTCACAAAGTGGTGTAATTGGTAAGTCAAAGTAATTTGTAAACATAGAATGATGAGCCATGAATATCAAATTATGCCTGTTTAAAGGTCATCTATAAATAATGCCTTGCAGTGGGTATACAAAATGACAAAACATAAACATAAAAACTGGGCAATAAAGCAGATATTTTAAAGAAATTAATTATAGTGGCAGGTTGATATAATATTTCTCCTCGTGTCCTTGTCGTTTGTCTTATCTTGTCACTCATTTTTCTTAGCTAAAACTAAGATTTATGTTCTTGAGTAAAATTGAAGTAAAAAATATGTAGTTCCGTAAAAGCTGTGAAATGTTTTTAGACTTGCTGAATGTTGCAGTGACCATGAGATAGTTTTGAGTTCAGACATAACAGGCCAAGGTCAAATATTTGAACACCTGCGTTGGTCCTCATCTATCGCCACGTTTCCACTTCTATCACCCACTCCCAGAATGTGCTCACAAGTGTGTGCAACTTCTGGTTCAAAAGTCGCCATTCAAACAAAAACAGGAAAATATTCTGTTTCCACTGCAGCATTTGTGGCTGTGCTCAAACAAAAGTACAACATTACTATGAGGAATTCCTCTTAGACAATGAAATGGGAATGCGTTTATGCATTTAAAAGGAGCTCTGGCTTACAAAATGGACACTGAAATGTTGTCCATTAAAGCAGAGGCAATGGCAAAAGCTGACTCAAACACTGTGGGGGAGATCTCCTCAAAGCTCCTCAAAGAAGGAAAATCACAACTTGTTGGTCAGAGACTGGCCAACATGGAGAGCCATGTACCCCGACGCGATACACAACCTCAAACCGCTCCCCATACATTTGCGTAAAAACAAAAGTTACTGTAGAATTTATAAAGCAATTTAGGCCATTTTACACATCTACACTTGGGCAGATGGTACTTGGCATTATTTCAAACAAAAAAGGAGTTACAAGATTAAGTTGCAAGTTTATTTTATTTCTATCTTTAACCAGATCTTTTTGCACAAAGTAATTCAATGTGCTTTACAGAATAAGAAAGACGTTAAAATCACAATACAACAAATCAAAACATAAACAATCACAAATAATCATCATAAAATTATCATCAAAAGAGAAGAGTGCAGAATAAAAACTTTTCAGTCATATGCATAGCAAAACCGTTTTGGGCCTGGATTTAAACATTGTTAAAGTAGAGGCCTGTCTCACATCTTCAGGAAGACTGTTCCAGGTTTTAGCTGCATGAAACTGAAAGTATACACCTTCATAGTTCTGCTAAGATTCTCACTACTGAAAGATGTGAGACACATGCATAAAACAACTCCATGTATATAAATAAAGATGACTTAAGAAAAAAGGTACTACAGAATCTCTCCACTGCACACGCCTCCGCAGAGCCAAAGCCAACACAGGCGGAGGTGTAGATGGATGTGCGTACATCCATCGGGGTCATTTGCAAGGTGGCTTTAGGAGCTGCAAAATGAAAAGAGCAAACAGCAGTAACAAAGAAGTCATTCTGTGCACCAGTGATCCAGAATGGAGCAGTCATCAGCAGGACACCCAAGGGAGACAGAGAAGCAGGAGGGTGTATATCAAGCAGATAGCCAGGGACAAGGCTGATTTTATTAGCTCTATAATCAAATCTCATGTGATCTGCCAGGCCACACCACCCCTGTTTATGCATCAACAAGGTTATACGTCTCCTCTATTTTTATGCCATAAGATAAATCAAAGGGTAGAGGGTTTTACTACTTTGACTCTACTAATTTAATTACACTTACAAAATGTATTTTTCTATCTATAAATGAGGAGGAGTATTTTTTCAACTGTAAGATCGAATGAGTAATACTAACAACCAGAACATCACAAGGCTCAACATGAATATGCAGTAGGAGTAACATCATCCATAGTAGCAAAAGCATGTACATGAGCATCAGTTGAAGTAGTGGTAGTAGTAATACTGATGTAGGGATAGTATTTGCATAGAAAAAAATAGTAGAACAAGAACATAGTAGTAGTAATCATATTAGAAGTACATAGTAGTTTTAGCTACCATGGTAAATATACTACTTTTAGTCAGTGGCATTTTTAGTTTTTAGCTAATCATGCTTGTGCTCAAATTTGGGGTAGTTATAATATCTACAAATTTCACAAGTGTACAAGATAACCAGTAGATCTCAGTTTCATTTTGTACATTTTCCGAGTGCGACTGTTTACTTGCTCACGATTACAGGCCAGATTGCCGGCATTTGAGTCAGAGGCACCTCTGCTGATTTCCAACACCAAACAACCAGAGCATTTGAGTCACAATGTTTCTAAGTGCATTTATTAATACGTTCAGTCACAATGAATGCAAATCCTATATCTGCAGCAGAAGCAATGATGCATGCTGAGTAATAACTGCATTGAATTAGGAGTCAAGATCGGAAAACTGAAAGCGCTGGACCATTTAACACCATTCCATGCCCATGTAACAGCTTATTAAAGATAATGAAGCGTTTTGCCCCAGATAAAATGCGCTCTATCCCATTACTGTAGAAAATTGCCTGGCACGAAAAAAAAAGCTGGGAGTGTTTGCTCAGCAATGTAAAAATGAATTTATATGTGAAAGTGTGAACATAAGGAATGAGCATGAACGAGACTGTGGAGTGTTGGTCATTATAAAATAAAATAAGCATAATGTAAGATTATTGCAGTGCAGACATTTATGCTTTGTTTGATCTGGTAATGAGTTCATTGAAAGTTAAAGATCTCAAAATGACCAAAATAGCCAATACTAGCTGCAATTTGACCAGTCCATCATTTTGAATACTAGACTGAGTATATAAAATTCCAAACAGTTTTCAGATGCTATTCAACACTCCTGATTTTAAGAGCCCACAGATGGTTATGTTAGTGACTTTCCCTCTCTTAACAGTTTGTGTTTATGATCTTGCATGGAAGGCAGCTGAGATTGCATTATTGTGAGGCAGTAAATTATTGTTTTTCTAAACTGATCCTTGCTGCACTCTGCTTTTTTGACAGGACTTAGCACCATTAGAACACAGCTGTTCTTCACCAGGGAGAAAGGTCACCAAACGTCATGCTGTGTGTTTCCAATCATGTTCCTAGTTGCTCCTCCGCTGCGGGCCAATGACTGTATATTGCCCTGTCTAGCGGTTTGGTCAATTGTATTAATGATATACTATAGGGAGAGGAAATAGCTGACCATACAATTGGCATGCGATGTCTCACATTTCTCCTATTGATTTTCACCTCCTTCCAGGCAGATAATGTAAATATGTAATCAATGCTTTTTACAGTTTGATATTCATCATCATGACTTTTTGTCTGTTTTGGTAGCACATTTAAAAGGTTTAAATAATCAACCCATCAGAACATAAAATCTTTGGGGAGGACTTTAGCCAGGCCAGGCAGACCCTATTCCTGTTCATGCTCTTGAACCTCATTTCAACTGGAAGAATATTGATAAACTGACTACTGAACTAAAAAAAATGAAAGAAACACACAGCTGTATCATTCATTAAAACAAATATGACACAAATGCAACATTTCTTGCAAGTTTGGCCATTGAGGACAGCAGCAGTTGCCGAGACACACACAATTTAAACATCTGATTGCTATGTAGTATGTCAGTGGATTATTAAATTTTTTTTTTTTTTTTGGCAAAAGCACAAATAAGTATACCATACGACAGAAGGACTGAACAATGGTGACTTTGATACAGGTATATTTTATAGAACCTATCTAAGATTATTATCTATATCCAGGACAGAACTTGAATAGAATCCCTCAGATGC
Organism: Periophthalmodon schlosseri; assembly: GCA_000787095.1. NCBI lineage: Eukaryota > Metazoa > Chordata > Actinopteri > Gobiiformes > Gobiidae > Periophthalmodon > Periophthalmodon schlosseri. The sequence continues at coordinate 175,324 of KN470540.1, read as the reverse complement.
TTTTAGATCCTATAGGCTACAAATACATTCTAATCAAAATGATCTATCGTATGTGTATGTCATATATTACCAGTGCACATTCAGTCTCTCCGTCTCTAATAACTCAGTCTTATTGATGTGCATTGTTAGTGACAGCCATTGGGATTTATGGGACTTGACGTGTCCTGTCCTGTCCCATCAGCTGTCATGGAAGAGTAGATAACCTTTCCCTCTGAGTGCTCGCTTGCATTATCTCCCTCTCTAAATGCTCTCGTCCTGAAAACAGGAGAGCAACATGAGAAAAGCACTTTGAAAAGAGAAAAAAATAGCCCACTCCATAACACAGGCAGGGGCCCTTTGGGGACAATGAACCCCTTCTTTTCACAAGGCCGAGAGGGGCTCCGGTCAGACACGCAGCAAAACAAACATTTCAGTAGAGCAGCAATGAACCACAGCGATTGAAAATAAATGCATTGGCCTTGTGCCATGGGAGCAGTTAGTGGTTACAAAAGCAACCATTTCATAATTATAATACTCTACAAAAGACACTTAAAAAGGACAAAGACATGGATCCAGCTCTGATACTTTGGAATTACACAAAAAAACACAACAATGTATAAATCAATTATAGAACTCTTGGTTCTAGGTGTTAATAATTTGTTATAGTTACAGTACGTTGAGGCAAACTTGCAAATAGGGAAGCTCAGAGAATGTTAGAATATGCATTGGTTGGAATTATAGTCTGTATCACAAAAGGAAATTCCCAGCCTAGAACCAGGGCTTATTTGGTTAAGAAGGTGAATGATTTATTCACAAGGTATTTTTAAATCATCGTCATCATCAAAAAAAATACAGTAATAACAGTCTCACCATCAAATGTCATGTGTCAGTCAAACAACATTACATTCATCATCTTTGTTGAAGGCAGTTAAAACAGGTAAATATATTTATATATAGGTGTGTATGATATGGCAGAAAAATAATATCATGATTGTGCATGTAATTAGAAAATAGGCTACTTAATCTGATGATATCAACAAAATTGTATATTGTCAAAATGATAAAATCACAATTTGAATTTGATCGCCGTTTTTCCGAGCCAGAATTGTTTTGTGTGACCGCTTACTCCAGTGGTTAGCAATAATAGCATTTTGTAAGTCTCCACTGGTTTGACATAAGGGCAACTGAGAATGAGGTATGAGTCAATCCACGCAATCCAGATCTTTATTAGCAATATAGACTATAGGAAATTTCAGAACTCAAAGTTTTCCATACTTCTGCATTTCGTTTGCTCTTTGACAATCATTAGTCCTGGAGTGTGTTTTTCCAAAGCCAGGAGATTACAGAGTGCAATATGGAGGTGGTGATACCGTGGACATGCATACACTACACTGCACACACCGAACGGTTGTGAAGTTCTCATTGTGACAGGTCTGCCTTCGGGGGCCAGGTCACAGAGCAGGGGGCCAGTGGAGCAGGTGGCACCGGGACACAGGGACCTCGCTAAACCAGCCAGCGGGCCGCGCCAGTCTGGAAGCTCGCCCGTACCCACCCTCCTTTTTCTGCCCTTATATTGAGAAATACAGCATGTCCTATGTATAAATAAGAGAGCTGAAAGAACAACAACAAATACTTCAATTTAGAGCAGAGAAATTAAAGGTGACAGAAAAAAAAAAAATGTAATGCCACATTTGTTGTTTTGGAGATATGTAAAGTTAGAATATGGTATATACTGTTTAAAAACATTAAAATAGACTGCAAAAAGAGAAGATTAAAAGTAAATGTTTAAAGTGATATTTCTGGCATTGTGTAATTCATTTTAAATGTCTAGAACCAAACTGTCAATGAACAGCTTGGGTCTTTTTAATCAAGACTTCTGCAGTCAATTCCCTGTCTGCAAAAGCATGTGATTTGGAGCAGAGTTCAGACTTTAAAGAATGGCAAAAGTCTGTTTTAAACATTTGTAAATTTAAGATTGATAGTAATTATTATAATGGAATTTATACTAATGAACGTGATAATTGATATGCCATATTGCTGAACTACATTCTTAAGCTCTATATCACACTTCACATTCGGAACTAAAACTGTACAATGTAGTTGCAGAATTGTTGCATAAAAGACATGCATTTTTTATGAGGAATCACAAAAAAACACTGTTGCACTGTTAGATGTGCTCGTTATCCCTATGAGAATTTTGTAAGTCTGAAGTTTGACCTTGCCCTGCTGCCAAAGACGTTTTAGCCAGGTTACTTCTAAAACATTCACAACGCCACAGCAGGTAGCACTTCTATCAGAGTCCCAACCAGAGAAATATGTTAGCACAGGGAAGACACAGGAGCGTATGTTTGTAATGGATTGTCTCTGAATTATGCATGGGAGTTCACACTAACAAACAACGGCTGTAAATATGTAATGGGACATGAATAGAGAGCAGCTTTGGGGATGGACTATTTAAAAAGGCATTTAAGCGATGCAGTGTAGCAGATACACAGGAAAGAGCATATCATTCTAGATATGAGATATAATGAAGATGTTTTATTCCTTCTGCAACAGTATAGAACTCATCCAAAGCAGGTCAACTTGCGAGCTGGAACAAATACAGCGCTTAAGTTAAAAGTCCACAATTTTTATTTTTCAGAAAACACAAAATGTCTTTATACCTTTTCGACTGTTTTATTCTTAAACTGTTTTAAACTTTAAATTTGTATTTTATTGTTGTTGTTTTTTTTTTTGTATAGGCCTATTTAGAACGCTAGCTTTTATGGGAATGTTTTATCTTTTTCTAATGTTGTGACTGATGCAGTTCAAAATTAGCATATAATGTTGTCTCCTGCCAGGTCAGTGTTTACTAAATCTAATCTTTTCTGTTAAACTACATGATGTTTGCTTGTATTTATCAATATACCTGCATTGATCGATACAAGTTTTGATTTTATTTAATTTTGTCTTATTAAAAACAAATAAAAATGTCTTTCAATATTAATTTTCTGAACATAAACAATACAGACCATGCATGTGTAAGGACAAATGAAGAAGTTAAAATACTGACAGATGTGGACTTCGATGAAAAGAACTGACTGTGTCTCTATCTTGATATATGTTTGATTCATTGCACAACCCTACTCTGAACCTATTCATTTCTCCTCTACTAGCTACCAGATTAACATTTTACCCTCACTACATTCACTAAATTAATCTCATTCACTTGTGTTTCAGGTTTTGTCATAGGAGCTTGCCTCATCAGTGCACAGGCCTGAACTGTGCTTTAGAAGAGATTGCCCAGCCTGACATCATCCTTAAAACACAGACTGCATCTCCATATAATCTCTTTACACCATCTTCTCTCCTCTGCCAAATAAAAAGCCTCCTGCACCACAGTGTCCCCTGAATACTGATGGGGCCAGGCCTTTTCATCTCTCCCACTGAGGTGCCCATATGGCTCCATTCTCTATTCAGCACATCTGCCCATGCTGCAAGATCAACTCACTCACTGTTTATTACAAGAATGCTACGACATGCACAGGTAGTTGTTACTCAGCAGTTTAAAGTTATAGCTTTTCTCCACACGATTGTCATTTGCAATTGTCTCTACTAATATACCATACTGTACAAATGAGTATGAGTAACAGCAGACAAAGAGATTTACTTTGTCAAAATGATTTATAAACCTGGTCCATGCAGAATTTATTCATTTATTTGTTTGTTTATTTGTTTGTTTGTTTAATAGGGCCAGTGAATATTAATGAACATCTGTATTTACAGTGTAAATATGCCAGATTATAGCAAAGATGCTCTTTTCCATCTGTTGTCCCTAGGCAGGTGACATAGAAAACAATTACAAAATCTTATAAAAAAAAAAAATGTAACACAGAACAGTAAAAGGCCAGAATTAAAAGTGTTCACATATTTAGTTTTCCTTCATTCACAGTTTAAGGTGCAGTTTGAAAGTGGACAGTGATGGACTTCCTCTTATTGTCAGAGGAAGACTGTTCCAATAATTAGTTCCTTTGACAGACAGCACAGTCTGACCAAATGTGGTGTGACTGTGTGGTACCTCACAGTCCCCTTTAATTTTACAACTCTCCCTGCCTGTTTGTATTATGTATGAACACATAAATCTGAATGTCACTACACAAGGTAAGAACAAGATAAGATATATAGGTTTTGAATGTGCATTTAACCACATCTTCTTCAGGGCCTATTTGGACCTAAAATGGCACATTTCTGTCAAAATAGCAGCATTATTAGATCATAAACACAGTGACCTCAGGATGACATCTTGAACGACAGTTTCCACCCATCTTAGGGGACAGGATGGCTGGGACACACTTCCTTCCTGTTGGAGCTGACTGCACAATATCAGTTGCCAAGATATGGTGCAAATAAACATGTTGGCTTCACGTTAATGTCCCTTTTGTTTTTCTAGGTAACCTTTCAATTAATATAGAGATGATCTCATTGTTGTAGCTGTATCTGAAGATATTGGGCCTATTGTGTGATACTATAAATAACTTGTTGTTGCTTTTATGATCCTTTGTGCATTGCATTCTATTGTCTGTCTGGCTATTAAACAGAATTCATTTACATTTTACATTTGTCTATTGGTCTATATTTCTAGACAATCAAGACACCTGTTGAAAGGCTGCTGCACTCCATAGTCCATTAAACTCAAACTCACTAAACAAACCCATTATTTGTGATTTGTGTTTAGTTAACACAAGAATAAGGCACATTTTTCACCAGCTAAATTAATTTCTGTCCATTCAATACTTAATTATCTGGACCTGAGATGCTATTGACCCGAAGGTGTATGAGCAGTGCTGTGCTATTGATCCCAGTGTTTCTACCATGACTCTTTCTAAATGATCCAAGGCAGCCAGACCCATACACCCTGTTCATGCTTCACCTCTTCAGCGTGCTCTCATAACACAAGAGCTGCTTACTCCACACTTTTGAGTAATGGCATCTTCACAGGGGGCTGATGATGACAATGTCTTGGGACCATTGCTGCAAATGACTCCTTATCTCTAATAGGCCTATGACACAGCAAACTCAATGCTAACTACAAGTGTATGTATGTGTAAGTGGATGGAGACAACATTACGGTGCATTCTGTTTGTTTCATTGTTGTCCAGTTCAGACACACTGTAGGGTTAGGGTTAGGTTTTCGTATGAATCACAACATGGTTTGACAAACAATTCATCCTGCATGCTGTAGACTATGATGAAGGTATCTGCAGGAATGTCATGACCACAATGATAATATATATTTTACGTTTGAGGAATGGTTCAATTTGGTCCTATTTATGTAACTTCTTTCAGGATCTGTACTTCAAGTTCAAATTATTATCTATTTTTGATAAGTACCTGAGTATTTATTTTGTTGACAGTGCTAATTTGCCATAGTCAAAATGATAACAAATTCGCAACACATATATAATATTAATGCACTGTTATTTAGCCTTTTACTAGTGTACATAGATTGAATTTAACAATAACATTTTAACAATTTTTTTTTTTTCTTTGCTTTCTTTTCCGTGATTGTAGCATAAAGATTTGCTTTTATGTGCTGGATAGCTTTAAATTCAGTGCAAATTTGAACTAATGGGAATTGGGCTTTGCTGTGTTCTTGCATGCCTCTGTTGCGAGTTGGATTTCAGTTTCAGGCCAAGTCCCTTAAGCTCTATACTCCTTTACTCTTTCCTGGAAATAATTATCAAAAGAGGAATGTTAAAAAATATGAAGGTCTCCTCAACCGCAAGACAATGTGATGTTGATGATGAATTTGAAAAAAACACAAAAAACAGGATAGGCAAAAGGCTGTAGGTTAGCACTCTCTAAGGAACAGCTAAACACACACACACGCACACAGTATAGTCAGTGACCTTCTGAGTGACAGCTAAAGGGATTCCTGGAGCGTTTCAGAAAGTAGCCGCAGACAGCCAGAGCACAGGGGAGCCATAAGGCACGCCTAAGGCACTGACACGAGACAGAGACCAGCATACCAGCTATACACAAGGGCCCTGACATAATAGATACATGCAAGCAGCTAATCACGGTATTGACATATGTGTCAGCCTCAGCAGTAAAAGCTATACAGGGAATTGAGACACCACTGTCAATAAAACCGCAAGATTAGTTTAACCCAGTAATATCAATTCATTAATACTGTAGAGATATGTTTTCATCAACATCAGTGTGGTGGTTGGTTATACTGAGAAAAATAGCATGTGTTAAAAAAAGAGAAAGACAGAAAGAAAACATCCTCATGATGAAACAAGTATGAATGTATTACACAGTGAAATATGCAGAGTAAATTTATGTATGGTGAACTACATGCAACAAGCTACACAGTGGGCCAGCTTCCTGTCATCTCTCCTCATTCATAATTTACAAAGCCATTTATCACATGCACCAAATAATTATGATTTTCAAAATGCTAGCACAACCCTCAAACAGGAGCTATGAGTATTTTATGAGTAAAAAATACACAGTGAGCCGCATGGGCAGAAGGCGTTACCGTGCTGCCTTAAAACTGAGCTATCCATCAGCGTCAGTGGCAGCGCAGTCTGGAGCGAGGAGGAGGAGGAGTGCTGGCATTTTCTGTACCCTTGATCACAAAGGAGAACAGCTAAGGATGCATCAATGAGTCATAATGGCTATTTATCACCCAAGCACCTGCATGGCCTTGAGGACAGCATGATCCCATCCACTGCTAAAATCACATGGTCGCAAAGGGGAGTTTCTGAAGCTTCTGTATTGATTACATTATTGATAACAATCCATTTAGGAAAAAGTCTGTTACGGTGCATGCCTGATGCCATTCCCAAGACTACATGAATATGCTAAATAAACATGATGATTTATTAAAACAGGATGGCAAGACCCCAGCAGATTGAATTGAACTTTACTATTTAGGACTTTCATAGCCAAAGTTTGTTTCACCTTTAATTCACGATATGATGAAAAGACAAAATTTTGAGTAAACGCCATAATTTTTGCCACACAACCTTCAGTATTATAGTTGGGCTTCGACAAAGTGGAAAAAGAAGGACTAGCCAAAAATCAATATTGCTTAAGGCCCAGATCACTTTTCCCTCCTTTCTTGAGTCTCGGCACGAGTCTCTAAAACAGGCCTGCAGTTTCCAGCTGACCCTCACCCTGTTTCTACAGCCTGTTGCCATGGCAATTAGCCTTGGCAGCCCCGGACTGGAGTGTGCGTGTGTTTCCGGGGCTGCAGATGGGAAATGTCGCTGGTGTGTGTGCAGGGCTCAGGCTCGTGTTATGACTGTGAGCCATGTGGAGGGGCACCAAACACTCAGCACTACCAGCCTCTCGGGACATTCATCTTATTCTCTCTACAAGTAGCTCATTTGTCCTTGCCTCTTTTTTGTTTTTCAGTTAGGAAAGACAGACTACCGGTATAGCTTGGTTGCCCATAAATGACTAAATTAAACTAAGATTAAAAAAATAGGGTTCCCAACTTGCTTAATGTAATTAGGGTGAGCAATATCAACAACAATGAATATCTTGATTCTTATATTTTTTGCATATTTAGACGATGCATCAGGAATGTGCTAAATGTGCCAGTGAAGGTCATGGTTGAGGTTCAAGTCTGCCACAAGTCTGTTTATTTGGGGTATTAGACTTTTTGTTGTAATTTTCAATAGTTTTATTTATAGAGGATATACTCGATATTCTAATTTTGCATGTCTCCAAACAACAATTGCGATATTATCTATTCCACTTGTAATAGAGTACATATTGTTTTGTCCAAATAGTTTACGGCATCACCAGATTGCTGTGCAGCGTCCACAACTATTTATAAAACATTTTATTAATCACCTACATAGAAGAAAGAGTGGTACATTGCTTTGTTAACAAGTTTACACTACCACCCTCATCATTTCACAGTTTAAAACTCAAGTACCCCAGCTTTAATACAGTTTCAGTTTTTCACCTGCACTTCTCCTGCTTTAATGGTGGTTAATGGGCTGAGTGCAGGCTGACATCAATAATTCGTAGACTGCTGTTGCTGGCTGCTGGTCTGAAACGTCCAACTGATTACTTATATGATAAGTGAAGAGACTGTTGTTTACACACACATATACAGTATAGTATATATGGCAATACTGCAAGGCATTTATTTGTCATAGCATGAAAATAACATCCTGTTAAGGTATGCAGCCCAACTACAGTTTCTCTGTTTAGGCGTAAATGACTAGAGCAATGACCCTTAAACCGAAGCTTGTATGGATCCTTATCAAACACAGTTGATATAGGTCTCTCCTGCTCCCCTCGCCTTAGGTCATCCATGCCAGAGCAGATACACACATCAGACTTGAACCAATAGGACAGCGGCCCCCCTTAGGGACCCATTCCCAGCCACACAGCACTTCAGACACAAGCCATCAACTGGATAACATGGAGAAAACTCCCACACTATCAGATCAATAGAAAGCTTACTGGAACATGCAAGCTAAGATTATGTGCACTGTGAGTGAAGTTCTTTATCCTAAAACTTATTACACCTCCTGTGTACAAGTCTTTCATTCATTGGTGTGTAACTTGCTGTGCTAAAGGCAGTATATATAGGTAGCATAAACCTGCTGAGTAACAGTGCAGCACCTGGGATAACTCAAAATAATGCAGCTGTAGAACCCAGCTAATGCACCTTCAATAACCTTGACACACAATAGCACAAACTTTACAAAGCGTGACAAGGGGGTTATAAACGATGCAGACTTGTTTAGGATATGAGAGACAGCAAGACAAGACTGCATGGATGCAGGCTATACTTTAAAAGTACAAAATATAACATGCAGCCAAGGCCACTTTGGGTCAGTGCACACAAATCATTAAGCTTTTGGTATAAATAACTACAACAGTATATACAGCACAACAGTGCCGCAGAGTTGAAGACGATGTGAAATGTATAAGACAGTACAGTAAGCTGCGTAATGGTGTTCCAGGGAACTCCAGTGATTACTGGAGGGTTTCATACACAGCTGTAACAACTGTCGACAGCCAAGCCACAGCTCAGCGTGTGCACCTCTTTATACAGTCAGCCACTTGAGCGCTCTCCTTTTCAGCACTGACCCCCCTGACTTTGCGCAGTATGGCTCAATGCTATATGTGCATACTGATTCAGAGTCTAGACAAAAAATACACTAGGTATTTAATTTCTCCCCAAGACAGCTGTATACAAACTAGGGCTTGGCCATATCATATCGCTGATGGTATATCACTATATTTTTGTGGGGCAACATCAAATTAGAATATCACAATATGCCTACTGCTCACTGCATTTACCATAAATGCTTTAAATCAAATTATGGAGACTCTGTGCTAAAGAGACTAATGAATACAGAAAGGATTTGTGATGTGAAACTATAACTATAATAAATAGCCTACAACAAGGTAGCACTAGCAACCAGAAATAGTTACTCTACTATATATTCTTACACTAGTACAACAAATGTTGTAAAGGGTAATCCATTGTCTGTTTATAAAAAGGCAACTTCTGTTGTTTTTAGTCATTTGATAATTATCATATTATTTCACTAAAGGTCCCTATTAACTGCAAACAAACCCACTATTGAGTACTCTCTAAAATGGATCCACACTATGAGTCTTCATTTTCTAACACTATGCACACCAAATTATGCATAGGGAATTTGGGACTACTGTTCTGAAGAACTATAAGACATTTGAGCAACTCACCACCAAGCCCCAGGCAGCAGCTGTACAGTGTGTTGACTGGCAGAACATTTGTGTTGCTACAGCTCATGCAGAGCAGTGAAAGGCAAGTGTAAATATTAATGGAGATGTTGGTGTGAGTCACCTACAGCGGATGTTACACCCCCTGCAGTGCATGAAGAAGAAAAGAGCACGAGCAAAATGCACACATCATGAATCGCACACTTCAGAATCAAATAAATGTTAAAATTGGTGGTGAAATCTAAAGGAAAGCTTCAAGATTGTAGAGACTGCACACTTCATCATTATTTTATTAACAGTGAAAATAATTTAGACAGTATTCCTAACCCTGTCAATGTGGAGCTATGCAATCATCTTTTTTTACTTAAAAAAAAACAAAAAACAAAAACAACACACATTTTTCATGTAAATTCTATTTTTTAAAAAAGGCCTGCCTTTTTATTACTCTTATCTCTTGTACAATGCAGAAGCTAATGCTAGTGCCTATCGCATCCTTTAGCACACATCAGCATGCAAACAGCTTTTATGTCTCACTGTAATAAAAGCCATTTGTTGTTTTAAAAGAGAAAGGGATCTGTCCCGGCTGGCTCTTTGTGATTCTGTCAGGATTAGTTGGATAATAGTGCCTCCTCTAAAGAGATCATCTTGTGCAGGTGGCATTATTTGGAACATCACAATAGAAAGAAACATCATTCCTAGGAAACCGGGCCAAAAATAGCAGCTTTGGAGTGAGAAAAATACACAGATAAACAGACATTTGACCTCACATGTTGCCAAAAGAACTGCCTAAAGAGGGGCTGCCAAAGTTACTTTATATTGCATTTGTTCACTACTCAAACTCAATTATTAGCTTGTGGTCAGTCTTTAGTAGCAATCTGGTTGCAATTGTAAGTTGACAGCTGAACTGTGCAATCAATGGTCCCATTCAGGGGAAAAAAAAAAATGTAATTTATGTACATTAATATGGGGGGGGGGGTAAATGTAACACTAAATAAGAATCACAGCACAGTGCACAAACATAAATATGTATTTTTATTGTCACAATATAGAAATAATACACAACACATCTCTTTTTCCCTGCATAATCATCAACCAATACAACCAAAATCAAAACTGAAAATGCCACACAAATAGAAGCAATACTGCTGCACCAATAAACATCAGAGGCATACTGGACTAAGCTAAACTGAAATTAAAGCCGCAAGCAGTGATGAAGGCCCTCGCTACTGTGCACACATCCCTCCCATGCGCACGGCATGAACTTGCATCCAGCATGGACTTGCGACCGCCTCTTATGAATCGCGACCATCCCTGAATTGCGACTGGCTCTGAATCGCAACCAGTTCTGTTTGCAACTGCCCAGCATGCTATTCTCCCTTCCTCACAGCCGCCGAGGCCACTATCTGCTCTTCATCCTATTTCCACAGTGAAATGTGCCAATTGACTTACACTGGTGTGGTCCAGGCCATTGAACCAGTACCTTGCGCATAATACACAAGGTTCCTATGTTATAATTTACTTTTTTGACTGGAGTGACCTAAATAATGGCTGTGTCAGTTTTCAATAACTTTGCACTTTGCAACCGTGTTTCATAGAACCACAGTTACATACGTAACTCTCATTATACTGGTGGGGTCCCTGGCTTTGAACCAACAAATTCGTGCATATTAAAGCTATAATGTAATTAACTTTTTCAACCTGAGTGACCTAAATAATATTTGCAACCATTTTCAGTAACACTGCATAAAGTAATGTCTCTGGATATAGATTTGGAAAAGTGAAAAAATTAAATAGTGGATGTTTATGTTCCCACAGTCCAAATGATAAAGAATATGATGTTGGTCCAATTGACTTTTTTGCATATTATGGTGAATACAACAATACAGGTTTTGAGATAATTGGATAATTTTAGACTTTTTATGTATATATTGTAGGGGCCCTATAGTCACCATGCTCATTACTCTGCTTTATTCAGGCTTAGATTTTGCACTGTTGGTGAAAACTTTAGCCCTGTAAGCTGACGGTGAGCAGATAAAAAAAAAAAAAAAAGAAATAAAGACATTTTTTTTGACAGTGTGTTACACAAAAAAACATAACAAATACACAAGGAAAATGGATAACTATTGATTATCAACATCTCTAAATGTAGCGTGTGAGCTCCTTTGGATCAAAAACTAGGACTAGAGAGGTTTCATATAAATGCATGTCAAAGGGGCAACAGAAATTTCAGCCAATATGGCTGACTTCCTGTTTAATATAGAGTATTGCTCCAATTATGTTTTAGGGTTGTCCTCATGTGTCCCAGCACTGCTATGAATTTCATTGCCTAAGAAAAAGTACATGTCTCTTCCATCCCATAGGGGTCACTTAAAAGGTGGCACTGTAGAGCCAATTTGTGTGGACCATGTAAAATATTGTTATAAGAATTAATTTTGCACTAAGCTGGTTCACTCTGCCAACTTTGGTGCGTTTCTGTTCATGTTTAGTGGGTCTGTCCCTCTCTATTACCTGATTTGAGTCAGAGTGCATTTCACTTAAAATTGAAGTTTTGGAGGATCCAAAAAACGTAGAGTAAGAGGCTACTTGCCTGGGATCCAGAATACACACTTCTTCAATACTTTACTTAAAGATGTGAGTCTGGTCACTGGTGAATCTCACTGTTTTCAAATGGGTGTGATTGATAGGTGGATTAGCAAATCAGAGACACCCGTGGTCCTTCCATATCGGAAAAAAATAAAGGAAAAAAATATCACTGGGGACTGAAAAAACTATGCAGATTTTAGCAGAATCAATGAGCAAAGCACTAAACTCTGTTAATCTGAGGTGAGATAAATTTGATTTTATTTGTAAATCATAAGTGACCAATGAGCTCCTTCATTTCACATGTATCACTGAAAAAAAAACCCAAAAACGTTCTGATTGCACGATCACGTTTGACCGGGCTTGAGACACAGCGGAGGGCGTGGGGACCAGACTGATATCAATTTGTATAAAAAATACAGAGATATGATTCTGAATTTGCCAGGCAATGTCTCTGTATGTGGCATGCCAAATCTGAGCTCATTTGGACCAAATTATTATTGCTCACCTTCAGCATCCAAAAATGCTCTTAATGATTTATTCATGATGCTTTCTGAACTAGAAAATTACAAGGTCCTAATAATGAGCGATATAAATATTAACTGGCTGGGGAAAGAACTTTGAAATACCTGTGGCTGAATCTCACACAGCAAATTTCTATTCCAACTAGACCTGACCCTAGAAATTTAAATAAAGGCACACTAATCGATATAATTTTAACAAACAACCCCCCCCCATTATAAGGAAAATAGTGTTGGATAGTGGTCGCTAAGATTGGATTTTAGCGACCACAATCCAATTGGGTGTATTCGAAATACAAAAGTTAAAATAAAAAAATAAATCTATGTGTAAAAGTGAGAAAGATCATAAACATTTCAATGAGCAAGCCTTTATCTCTGACCTGTATTACAGTGATATCAGGTTAACATCAGCATTCCCTGATCTTGAAACGGCCTTACATTTTTTTTTTTAATTAATGCATTTAATGAAACTGCAGACTGACATGCACCTAAAGAAAAATTTGAATGAAAAACTGTAACAATCCTTGGTTCAACACAGAAACTGCAGGTTTAGATCAGATTTGGATTGGGAATTTTTTGTACTAAAAAAAGAAATACATCTTTATCAACAGTTAGAAAGGCAAAAATATGCTTTTAATAGGCATTTTATCTCAGCATGTGATGTTTTGGATAATAATGGTTATCCTTCTGACCTTGATTATGTTGAATCTGAGCCCCTGGTTTGATCCAATATGGCCGACTTGATGTATGATTTAGGGTCGGGCCTTGATATCATTTTTTGCATTTCCTAACATGCTCTATTTTTCAATCTGAGTTTCAGAATTTTATGTTGATTTTTTTCCAGGCATTGCTACGTCGTGGTGACAGTCCTTGGTCTACTAATAGACGGGATACTTCTGGCGCTCGGGCCTAATAATAAGGAACCGATCAGGAATAATGCCCTTCACCAGTTACTTCATTACTGGCTCAGGCCAATTATAGCCAGCCTCAGCCAAAATCCATGGATGATACCCAAGTGATTTACACAGTTTGAGTCGAGACAGTAGAAGGATTTTCATGGCACTAGAGAACAACTCTCTTGACAGCCAGCTCCTTTAGCTGAGGCCAAATCCACCAGGACAGGATGAATCTTAGAGAAGTCAATGCGTCAGAGGAAGAAAAGAAGGGGGATAAAAGTTTAACTAGACAAGATTTGTCCCCGTCGTGATAAAAAGATGCTTGTGCAGGAGTAGCTCATTAATCTAAAAAGGTGAGAAAAGAAATGCCAGCCCATAAATCATAAGATGTTGGCATGTAAACAAAATGCACGTTTATTTCTTTTTTGATCTCCTCACTGCAACATTTTCCAGGACAAAATCCTGTAAACTGGAGCAAATGCAGGCAGCCTCCCAAACTGTTGTAGATTACTTCACAAGTGAACACACAAAATGTTTTGTACACATGTTTAGGACAGTGATACCAGAACTAAGGGTGTAAGGGCTGGTGATTTGATCATGAGTCTTGCAGTTAGTATTTTTATACACTATTAGAGGTGCTGTGCCTGCTTTTTACGGTCTTAAAAATGTGAAAATCTGAACCAGTTCATTTTGAATGGTTTGCAGTGGTCAAGTTACTCCTCTTACCTTATGCATTCGGAGCCTCCTAATTATTCACCGCAATGCTTTTCAGAACTCAGACCAGTGCATGACTAACTCGTACTTCCTGATTATCAAACAATAAAATACTTTCTGATTGATGCAGACATCACACAGCGGGTATATTAAATTAAATTAAACAGAAAAGCACTGAGTCAAGAAATGACGAGATCACTAAAATGCATATTGTCACAGGGCTCAGATCATGATTCCATTTTATTGCCATGTCACCCAGTCCAATGTCATCCAAAAGGCAAGAAAATGAGAGAGAGCTACAACCATGGGATATGACAAGCATTAACATAGAAAAATAAAAAACACAAATTTAAAACAGGAGTCTAGGGGTCTGGAATGACCCAGAACAAAACCAGGCTAATCAAAGAATAAATCAGGTCTAATCAGTTGGTACAATTAGCAAGTTCTATCCGGAGCAGGAGGCAGGAAGCGGAAGATAAAAGTGCAGGCAATGTCTATTAGAGAAAGGAGCACTTTTATTAAATTATAAGGCAATTCTCTCAGGTTCAGTGCAAGGTCAAAAGAAGGGGACATTCAGTCTGCAAAGCTCTGCGACTGAATGAAGCAACAAAGTAAGAACACAGATAGGGCCACGTATGACAACTGTAAAAGAGGATATTGTTTAATTCATAACATTAAAAGTGCTCAACATTCTCGATCAATCCTAATATAATGCTTAAAGTCCCGGTGTTGACCTTGGCCAATGGAAATGTCCCTCTCTTTAAAGACACACAAGGGACTATGACAATGTGCAATATAGAAAACATCCTGTGGGAGAGCAAATGCCCATAAAATGCTGTTGTCATTGTAGTTATAGACTTTCCCTGCTAACCTTGACATAATAATTATAGACTAGGGCTGCACAAAATATAGCAAATTGATAGGTATGAGTAAATGTTATCTGTATTACTAGAAACTAAAGTAATCATGAGGTTTTAGCTGTCAGGCTCACTATACTTCACTGCTGCAAAATTAATTATGGACAAATTTAAGTAGGCAGATGACTTGATACTTGGCATTCTGATTCTTTAATCTTTGTAGCAGTTTGTTGCTCCATCTGCAACTGATCCAGAACAGCTCATAAAGCCATTGTTCCTTTTTGCCATATTCAGGTGAAAACATCTCTATGATCCAATTGTGCTCTGTGACTTACTTAAAACTGTGTCACTAGAACAGTGGTAAAAGGGCACATTCATTAGTGAAAGCCTGCACACACATTAAAGGTGCACTATGTAACTATGTAACTTTGGTGGAGGGTGTGCCACCTATTTGTCTCCATGAATATGTTAATGATTTGCCCGGAAAGTTCCACACTAAGGCATTAAGCTTGTCTATCTCTATGGGGCGAAGTTACTGTTCAGGTCTGTGAAGAGGTGAGTAAGAATGCATGTTTTCCAAAGTATTTTTAGCAATATATATATTTTTTATTTTATTATAATTTTTTTTTTTTTTGCACAACCAGGTTTAAAAAATAATTTAGGCCTACCTTTAAGCTGATCTGCCACGACACTTTGTCCCAGCCTCTCTATGACATGCCCGTCTTCGCATTGATAGCGGTCATCCAGGAAGTTTGCAGTGGCTTGAGACAGGTGAACTTTTCCAGCTACACCAAGTTGTTCCATCAGATTAGCCAAGTTAACGTCATTGGACCAAACATCAAATTTGAAGCGTTTCATACCGAGAATACCACACAGAACAGTTCCTGTGTGAACGCCCACCCTCATGTTAACCATTTCCTTCTTTTCTTGGCAAAATTGCTCAATGGCTTGAATCATGCCAAGCCCCATTTCTACACAACAGTAGGCATGATCTGGCCTGGGCTCAGGGCACCCAGCAACACAGTAGTAACAGTCCCCCAGAGTACTTATCTTTTCACAACCCGTCAGTTCACAAAGCCGATCGAAACGCCCAAATAAGTCATTTAATAGTCCCACCAGAGCATGTGCAGACTTGTTGGCAGACATTTTGGTAAAGCCAACTATATCTGCAAAAAGAATACTGACAGGTTCCATTCGTTTCATGTTAAAAGGCCTGAATATGATTTGACCCCGGGGGATGGATGTTTTTTTGTGTTTGTAGTTCTTAGGACTTGATAAAGCCCCTGCTGCACCACTGGTTGAGTACCGTTTGACTGAATGGTCACCAATCTCTTCATCCCCTTGTTTCATTAGTTCATCAGCCACAATCCTGGGCATAACAGAGTGGATCATCCTCTCCTTTAAGGCTTTCTCCACCTCCAGATCTTTCCCATGCATGATTGCCTGTCCCACCTTAAGGAAAGTGCTGCGTGAGCGCACTTCTGACATGATAAACAGATGGATGCCTATTGCATGAGCACAGAGGTGGAGCAGGGCTTTGGCAGGCCCTAGCCATCTTAACGTGTCCCAGTCTGATGGAGAAGACAGACTCCAGGACTCCCCTGTTTGAGTGAGGTGCAACCAGCCCAAACTCTCAAACATCACAGAGTAGAGTAAGCCCAGCATGAGAGAGGCATACAGGCGGACATGGAGAACGCTGTAGAGCAGAAGGAGCACTTCAATACACAGTGAAAATGTACCAACAGGAGAGAGGCAAGGTGACGAGTTGTCCTCCCCTAACTGCTTTTCATATGACACATTGTACACAGGGCCCATGCCACTTTGCTCGTCTTGTTCTAATGTGCCAGTGGGAGTCTCTGGGTCCCTGAAACCTGCCGTCTGGATCTGCGGCACCAAGGTAAGGATGAACGTGACAAAAATGAGCAGAAGAGAGGCCTGATTGTAGCAGAGACTATAGAACTTAAAGAATGTTAGGAGGAAAAGGAGCAGGCAGAAAAAGAGAAATAATGCAGCTGGGAGGAGAAAGGCTGTTCTATTACAGCGAGACGGCTGAACAACAAAGTACAGTCCCCAGAGAACAGTGGCAGACACCAGGTAAAAAAGAACATAACGAAATCTCCTTTTGGTCTGAGGGAAACACCGCTCACGACAGGCCTCCTCCAGTATAGAGGAGTCAAATTTAGGGTTCCAGAATTGTCCTGCAGATCGCTCAAAAAGCTGAGGCATTTTCTTCGGCACACGAAAGTTCTTGGCTGCAGGTCTCCTAGCCCCAGATTCCCCCGAGCTGCAGCTGGAGGAGATGCTGTATTTACAGTGTTTGGACCCCCCCATAAAGCCCCCTGCAAAGGAGCCCAGTGGCCCGCCTCCGTGCTTGTGTCTGATACTGCTGCCAATTCGCACTGAGACTCCTCCATCTCCACTCGAGTCACAGCTCACTTCTGTATTGTGAGGCAGCAGCTGCTGATGTTGGGGGGAAGCCATATTGACTTAAATTGACACTGTTTTTTTCTCTTAAAGGGAGAGCAAAGAAAACCCCACAGTGCAATTTCTTTAAAAAAAATTAAAAGTAGTTATTGTGGAGTGGCTGAGGTAATTTTCCAAAAATGCGAGTTGTTCATTACTGCCTCAGATGACGTCAGTGCTGCATTCTTTTATGTTCTTGGCTGTTTTGACGCTCTTGAAATGGTAAAGTTCACTGTCCATCTGCACTGTCCAAATCTACTCACTTGCATGCCAATGGTTTCACTCATTGTTACACTAAGCAAAAAGCCAAATCATTTGTTGGTTCCAAGATGCTAATGTCAGCCAATAAAACAGTGTAGATAAGGTTAAAGTCTGTTTTCCAAAGTGAAACTTGCCTCGTATCAAACAGGGTGGGTGTATAATCTATGACTGGACATTTTCATTTTCTCACTTTCCAGTTGTTTGCTGACCATGTGACCAGAATCGCAATTTAGACCTTCAGGGTCGTAAAATTCTGTAGCTGGTACCAGTAAACACGCTCACCTCTGATTACGCACCATCCTCAGAGCTTTGGTATCAACAAGCATTAAAATAGCCTCTATTGAAAATCCAGGTACCCACATCATAACTGCTCCTGGCAGCAGGAACAATCTTCAAAATAAATTAGGGTCGTGTTGTCCAAAGAAGTAAAGTTTCCCCACAGCAGCTTGGTCCCTCTGGAAATGTCAGACGTCGAAAAGCCAATGGAGGGAAGAGCTAATTAAAACAGTTTATCTGCTGCGCGCGTCTTCCAGGGCACAGTCCGCTGCTCAAAACGGTGCTTTTCAGTCAGGATCACTCTGAACTTAAGATTTTTAAATACAGCATACAAACGCAATTAATTGCATACTTTAAATGACAAAATATAAGTCGCTACTTATTTTCATTCCGTGCACGGTCCACGTTGAGAAGAGATGTCATTTTTCCTAATCGGGGCAATATTCGCGTGTTGCAGGTGTATTTCTTGTCTGAAGGTAGTAGACCCCTATCCTATCCGGGCGCGGTGGATATCGCAGTCTGCTGCTGCCGCCACCATCTTCTGTGCTTTCTGATGGGCGCCCAGCCGCGTGAAATGAGCGTGTGCCTGTGAGGTGGGGATGATTTATGTCAAGAGCGACGTGGTTTTAAGAGCATCCTGGATGTGTCAAAATAAAAGTCAACGCGAAATGTGCAGGAACAGCCGAATCCAGCTGTGTGCTCAGCGGGCGTCATTCTATTGCAAGAAAGGCAAATCTATGCTTTCAGTTATATTAAATGTAAAATAATATTATAAATATTAACAAATAGACTCCGATCAGCAGAGGCTCTTGAGTATAGCCTTTTAGACTATGGACTCAACTGTGTTGCACGCATTTAACGCAACATCAATAACCACAATTTCATGTCAATCAGCAATCTTTATTCGGAAATCTTTGTTCAGGCTTCAAAATAATAATAATTTAAGTGTTATTTTACAACCAATTCACATAAAATTTAAAACGCAACTATAACAGACCAACATGGCAACCACCCCGAAAAACCTGGACCATCACATACAAATGATAAAACAGTATTTATTAGGGTCCGTGTACGGTCCCATTGGAGCTAGTTTTCTGTTTATCTTCTTGCACTTTTACACAGCACTCTCTAGTGGCCAACATTTGTATAGAAGCACCACGTGGAGCACACACATTCAGAGAAAAATAGTGAGCAAAGGTTGGCTTGAATTTGTTGAAAAGGGGCGACTCTCAGCAAGGAGATTAGGAAGGTCATTTCTACCTACCCGTTAGTATTATCTCATCGATAATGTCCACATGCCATGTCATGATTCTGCTGAATATTTTGAGGTAGGTTTAAAAAGCCATAGGCCTATAGCATCTGCATCTGGTGGAGTGAGGTCAGCTTTTATCCTCTCACCACAGAGGTCAGGGGCCAACTCCAAAATCCACAAGAGGGATCATTTAACAAATTTTTTAAAAAAGATTGGAATAATACACATTTTCTTCTCTGCTTAAGTACAAAATTAAGCTTTACATGTGCAATTTAATAAATAAACACAGACACATCCTTCCATGTTATTTATGTGGTCATTCAGCTTTCAGAAAGCTTAAGGCAATGAAAAAAATAACACAGTACTGAATGGAAGTAGTAGACTTAAACAAAAACAGTAACAACAGATGAAACAGAACAAGCCCTCAGATTAGGCCTTGGCCCCTGACCTCTGCTTATATAACAACAATGTGAAGATTGTCAACAATCCATGAGCGTCATTATATAAATATGAAATAGAACAATAGCACAGTCAATGGTGCTCACCAATAATATATTTACTGAAATGAAACAAAATATCTGCTTTAGTGCAGCTATCACATTTTGTAACAACCACTTTTTCTTTTTACTTCAGATAAAAGGGAGCTGGTATCACTAAAATTCCATTTATAATCTGTTTTCTGCTTTGTTTTTTCTATTTTCCCCCAAACCCAGGTCATGAACAGTCTAGTTGAGTTTTGTTTTTTTTTTAAATTTTATTCAGTGGTGTTCCATTTCTTGTCAGCACTTGTGCCCTTAAGCTGCCTTTTCACTCCTCCTACTGTCTAACTCCATTCGTACTCTACTGTATATTCTCATTCAGAAAAACACAAATCCATTCTTTGTCCCCTTAAGCATTCAGGTATCCTAAAAAGACCAGGCTTGTAGTAGCACCCCTTTCTTCAGCTCACTTCCCACTCACACTCATCAGTTTTCCTCAGTTTTTTCGATAGCGGTTCTTTGGCTTTTCCCCACAGCCTGTAGCTTCACAGGAGGACAGGCCAGGCTGCTTGCCAGAGTTAATGCTGCTCAGGAGAGCAGGCAGCTCATTGGTGATGGCCCTCTCTATTTTGTCCAGCAAACAGCCCCCGATATAGGAGCACTGAGTGGACAAAGGCTTAAAACTGGCAATGGGGTTGATACCAAAGAAGTCACGATACGCATCACGGTTCGGCAGGTCAAACTTGCTGACATTGGTCTTGGCTAATATGGACTTGAAAATGAAGAATTTGTCTGGGTCATCAACAATCTCCTTAAAGACTAGCTCAGGGTCACTGAAGAAGCTCATCTTGTCTTTAAAGGTTTGAACATATCGGTCAACCAACAGGCTGTGAATGCGCACTCGAATGGCATGTTGGCGGATGAAGGCAATTTTGTTCTCTAAGCGGTTCTCGATGACCTGGTTGAGGTCCTCGAGGAGGGAGATCTCCTCCCTCTTAAAGAGCTCTCTGCTGGTGTCAGGGGCATAGTCGTATGGCCAGAAGGAACTGACATAGACACGAGGAGGTTCAGTCACATTGATGAGAGGTGCCAAGCTCCAAAAGAGTGCTCCATAGACCCTCATTAGGTCCTGGGTGGCCAGGTGGTCAGCTTTGTTCAGAATTATGCGAATCTGAGACTCACGTCCCTTCAGCTGCCTAAAAAGCATTTCCAACTCCAGGCCCACATCCAGTTTAGTGGGGTCAAACACCACAAAAATCAGGTCAGCACGGTCAATGAACCACTGGCAGACATCGTTGAAAGGGTAGCCTGAATGGGAAAAATAAAGTTGGATTAATTTCTTTTTTAAAATGAGTGATAATTTCCTTGTTGCTCAAACAATCCCTCACCTCTTTCCTGCTGCTTGCGGTTCTCAATGATTCCTGGTGTGTCCACAAATGTCACACGCTCCAGCAGTTTGTGGGGCATCTCAATACCAATGAGCTTCTCCAGGAAGTTCTGCCCAAACTTCTCGAGGGGGGAGAAGGAACGGGAGCTGTCTGCAGCCATCACAATACCCTCCACTGACCGGATCTTCTCTCCATGCATTATGACGGTAAACTCTGATGTGGTGGGCTCCGCTCCTATCAAGATAAATGAGGGGACATCTTCAGACATTCTGCCCATCCGACCCTTTGGTACCTGAGTCTACTTAGCGGGACACATTGTACCTGTGTAGAGCTGATATTGGCTTTCATGTAAACCTAGGAGGTAGTTGATCATTGAGGACTTTCCTACACTCCAGGGTCCCAGGAACAGTACCATTGGCTTGGATGTAATCTCTCCATCTGCATAGGCAAAAAAAAGTACATTTTTGTGTTGTTGGCCGGTTGACTTTAAACTTGTTTATTAACAACAAACCACAAAGAGCCAGGCATATTTAATTAAAGCCCAAAGCATCCAGGCATCTAGAGAGACTATGTGGCTTTTGAAAGCAAGCAAGTGGGTGCTGGCTGGTATTAGAGCTTTTTGTACATGGCAGAGATAGTTTCTCAAAAAGCAATGATCAAAACACATAAAAATACATAGGATGGACCCGGTAATGCAGTGCTTGTTTTTGCTAGAGTCAGAAAAGCACATGCTCCCCACTCTATACAGTGATTATTTGTACAATCATTTCTTCCCTTTATTTCATTTAGAGCTCTTTCTATTGTGACCTGATTTCCAAATAAAAGGAATGGATGTTGAGAGTAAAGAGTAGAACCATGTGCATTTACAGAGACGTGATATATTCAGACAAATGGAGGGGAAGGAGAAGACGGAGCATTCTTGGCTTTGCCATGCACAAAGGTAAGCCCACACCCACCTGTGGCCTGGTCGCCTAGGGTTCGTCCAGGATAGGCTGTTAGATGAGGGGAACAGTTTGTGAAGGACAGGGATGAGCACAGTGACGGTGCAACGTGAAGGGTGCTATCACAAAATGCATGAAATAAATCCATATTTGACCCCACATATCAAACATGGACGAGTGAATGTATGAAGGCCATTATGATGTGGGTAGGACAATTCATACAGAAATATACAAAAAATAGAAAAATCTATAATTACTGGGTGACTGTGCTTGGTTTAGTGTAAGTGCTACTTTAAAACAAAGTAAGTGTATTAATAAACTGATAAACTAATACACTGATAAACCAAACTACTTTATAGTAACTTCAAACATCATCAAGGTTGACTTTCAAAATACTGGTGACAATATTTTGACTATTGATGAATTGTTTTGGATCTTACTTTTGGGATAATAAAGGGAAAGAAATTGTTCAAATTAAAAATGCTTGCTTGCACATGAAGTTCTCCACAAAGCATCCCACACAGATCCCACTCCTCAAGTCAGCAAAAGTCGGCTCATTGGTCGTACCTGAGATCTCATGCTGCCGCAGCTCGTTGTACTTGTAGGCCTGCTCCATGGGTTTGATGGAAGTGTGGTAGATCTTTCTCAATGTTTGTAGAGCCGCTGCAATGACAATAAAAGGTTAGGTTAGGCAATAAAAGGTTAGGTTAGGCATGTCTACAACTTATGTCTACGTTGTAGACATAAGTTGATAACAATGTAGACTTTTTTCACCTGCATAGTCTTTTGCTTTCTCCTCAGTTGCAAGTCTCAGTGTTTCATCTATGTGAGATCTGTCCCTAAGAGGCTCGGTAGTGACATCCTCCCCTTCTGAAAACAAAGGTAAAAATACATTTACTACTTTAAACATGTGTAGTACATAGTGTAGTTTTAGCACTCTGAGCAGTTGTCAGTCACATTTAAATGTATGAGCTGCGCAAAGAGTAGTGATTACTCTAATAAGAGCGTCATAGACAAATATGAAAGTATCATATTACTTCAATCACAGCTGTTAATGCTGTCAGCTCTTTATTTAGAAAGACAGGGACAAAAATAAACACACACAGATCTGTGTTTGGCCTCACCATGGCTCTGATAACAGATAAAAGCCACAAAGGGACTTCCCTGCTCCAGTACAGTATGGATGCAGAGACTCATTGTTCCCAACACTAATACACACAGCCATTGTACAATCCTCTGTCTTTACTCTTCTATATTTACTCTATTATCACAGAGGTATTCCATGGTGCAACTTGTCCGCATGTCCCCTAGGCCCAGCCCCAACCAAAAGCATAACTGTCCTGTCTCAGAGCTGAGCAGAGCTGTGAGGTGAAAATAAAGGCAGTGTTCCTGGTTCACACCTCCAGCCCTGCTGTAGCTTCTGCTAGAAAGGCACATGCTCCAAAGTAAACCACTATGCTTGAATTGATCACATTTACCAATAGCTCTGTAGTTTTATGTTTTGTGATAACTTGCATTACTTGATGTTTTTTATCATTTAAAGTAAATTGGATGAAATAATTATGTTGTTTTTACCTCTGATCATGTGCACAGTTATCCCATATTTGACCATGGTTTGGTAAGATGTTCTATAATTGTGTAATCGGTGTAATCGAGTGTAAGTTTATAATTATCAAGTTCACTATGAGCCTATATAAGGGGCCTACTTGGCCAAATATTTTATAATATACTTTGAACAAAGTCACACAACTTAAAGTACTACTTAAGAATTTACATTGAACTAGACTCAGGTAAATGCACTTTCAAAAGTTAAAGTGAACAGTAATTCATGAAAGATATTTTGTGGTGAAATATGTTCCCTGATGGTGTAATCAGATTCAAGCTTCTGAGATTTCTCAGAGTGGAGCTGAGTCTTTTAACACTGCCCATATGAGCGGCCCTAAGTGTTGTTAACTTGTTAACACCCTCTGGTGCGCTGGGCAGCACACCACAGGAATCACAGCTTGTTTTGCCTACACAGAGCGTGCCTTGCATCAGCACACAAAATTAACCCTGCAGGCGCCAGGGGAGTTGAACCCATGATATCTTGGACCATGTGTCTTTACAAAGCCCATTGCCCCACAGCACTAGTTGGTTCAGAGAAACATTCCACTTATAAATTACATCTAGTGTGAATGGGGGAGATTTGAGACGAGTAGGCCTCAGTGCCTGGGCTGTGTAGCATCAACATCCACCTCTAGTGGGTCATGATGATGGAGAAGGGTATGCAATCATAATACAACCTTACAAAATAGAGGTTACAAATATTGTGTTTTATATTATAAGTTTATTTTATTCTATGAGCCCACGGAGCTGCTGTTTCATTTTGAAACAAATTTCAGATCTATGATTTGACAATAAAGCATTATCTATCTGTCTATCTATCTCTCTATCTCTCTATCTATCTATCTATCTATCACAGTGTACATTTGAGTGTGCTAGATCATGTTCTGTTAGCAGCACTGGAAGGTAATTGAATTAAAGTGAACATGAGGAGAGCAGAGGGAAGCCCCAGGATATTAGTTGAGCTTTGGGTTCAAGTAAGTCAAACTTAGGGGATTCCTCTGGTATGCTTCGTAAAGGGCATCACTTATTAGTTTAGCTGCAAATACTTTGTTGATATTTTGATAAAGTCAAATATATTTTCACCGTTCCTACAACTTACTAACAAGAAAAATGTGACATTTCCATTTGTCATTAATGTTAATTCTCATATCATTGCACTCCCATCACAAGTAATTTTTTAGCAATAATAAAACCTTTAAAGACAGATTTCGCCTTAGTGTCATGTGTTGATTGTTTATCTAGCAGAAATCCAAAAGAAGTAATTGCACTTGTAACGCATGGTAACAACTGCAAACCAAAAGCGGCGACAGCAGGAGAGCAGTGGAATGTGTGTTTTCTGTCACAAATAGAGGTGTGAGGTGGGTGTGGTGCACAGATGGCAACAGGTGGTGGAGCTGCTGTAGAGCTGCCCCCATCCTCACAAATATACCCCCATGGCTCATGCGCCCGACTGAGCAGGAGGCATAGTGGCTGCATCCTATTTTAAGGATCTGACCAATAGCCTGACAGTTTAACATTTAGCCTAATTCATTGGGATATGAGTATTCTTCTGTTCAGACTGCTATTAAATTTAGACTTGAGCCAACCCTTGTAACTGTGGTCTATTTTTGTTCTGAGTAACTGCTGGTAATGAGCTGACAAAAGTGAAGAAAGACAAAGAGAATGGAGTAGTTTAAAGCTTTACACAGAGGTGTTGATCTCTGTCTCCCATCGGAAGCATGTGAAGGACACGATGTGCCCTTGGTCCAAGTCTCATGAGGAGATGGAGCCATTCTGGAGCACATGTTATGTGATGGCAGAGGAAATTACATGGGCCTGTATGTTTCAGGAACAAGTTCGAGTTTTAGCAGCACTGAGGATTCATCCATAATAAATAAGTTTATGTTAGTGTATTATTGCCTTATAACAATGGGCCAAATCTTGACCAGAACTCAAATTGACACTGATGTGTTGTAAATATGCAAAGTGTTGTTTGAATTGTGTCAGAGATGGTTGTAAAAAACATCCCACAAGTGTTTATATTTTATATTTTCTTTTGTTGAATTCCAAATAGTTTAGGAAACAAAATATGAGGCTACAAACCTAAACATGGAAATTCCTGAACATTGCCACTGATGTTTAGTTCCAAGGCCACCCCACAGCTAAAAATCCTTATATTTTTCTAGTCTGCTCATTGCAAACAATGAAGAGTTGTTTATTTACTTTGACCTTATATTCTGACTTCTGACATATATCCTGAAATTTACATTGGGCAAGCTATTACATTGGCCTGGCTTCTCCATTGGGGGAAAGCATGTCCCTATAAGGCCAACTGCTGGGAATAAATTGTGTTTGTGACAGTGCAGAGTGACAGCAGCTGTGCAGCATATCAAAAGCCTGGTGAGGGTAGAGAGGGAGAGAGGGAGAGAGGGGAGAGGGACGAGTGGAGCTGCACTGAACAGTGTAGGGTTTCAGAAGGCCTTCCAATCTTAGACATCTGACTGGGCCTAGGCTACACAGGCCTGTGCCGGGTGGAAGGGCCGAACCCCAAGGACAGGCAGGGGTGAGAGGCAAGGGTAACGTACTGAACAAGGATCCATATGCATTATTTTAAATGGGGGAAATCTGGAGGGGCAGCAATCACTATAGTATATACATTTTGACTCAAACTGATATTGCATTTATTAAAATATATTGTTTACATTTAGTAGAGCCACCTGCATCAATACAATCATTGTTATCTTTGAGCACTGTCATCTGTAGTGTAAATGGGACATCATGAAAGTGAATCTAAAACAAAAATGGTTCTAAAGCCCCTGGAGCCTCATCGGACAAAAACTTTCCATTGGCCAGTGCCACTTGAAAGCATGTCTGACCGGCTGCCACACCACTGTTCAAACCCAACAATGGTCACATCTAAATGCTTTGTCCAACTATAAAAAAATGAATGTTAACAGATTCAGTTAAAGACATCCTATTCTACATGATGACACCTAAAGTAATAAAGTAGGACAGTTTTTAAATAGTTGCAGCTTAAAAAAAGATGGTTATAAATATATGTCTATCCTCGCCTGGTATTTCATTCTGTCCCCATATACTCCTAGGCTGTATTAATTTAACATGGGTTACATATACTGACAATAATCTACAGACAGAACATAAGAGCCAAGAAAAGACAAAATATTGAATTTAAAAGTTTTGAAACCTGAAATGACAATGACACAACCAGCTCTACTTGACACATAAAATGCAGTAAATGTAAAGTTTGCACCTATATAAAAAGTAAACATAAAAATTAATGTAATTATTGTGATTCTTACCTGCAGCGGCCTGCATGAGTAGCAGAGAGAGCAGACAGCAGATTGAGAGCGTACCCTTCATGATGGCTGCCAGGAGAACTCTGATAGTTTCACATACTATATATACTGCAGGCAGGAAGGTTAAAGGGCACAGAGAGAGGAGAGGCGGGCACTGAGGAGGCCAGCTGCTGGAGGGGCTATGTGTAAGAGGTGTGAGAGAATACCACACCAAATGTACCACCAGCTGATTGTCCTATTCAGAGTTCACCGCCTGGTCGCCAACCTCTGCAGTAAATGGTGAGCAATAAACATTTCATTTTAAAAAATACATTCCTAATGGAGCAACAGTAAGACATATGCGATGTCAGAAACAACCAAATGGCAATGAGGTTTAGAAAGACTTTCATAGTTCTAAATGAGCGGTGATACTTGTGACAAATGACATTGTTTATACAAGTTTTTTAACAGAACAAAAGACAGCAGCTCATGATTCAAAAGTATGCTCCAAATTGTTGATTTAACTATTTTGGGTTCAAGACATTTTTGGCAAAAAGGGCTATTAACTTACTCAATTTAGATTAGTGGTTGCCAATGGAGATGGGCCCAATCTTCATAAATTCTAGCAGTTTTAATATTAAGAGTATTTAAACCTTATTCATTATGCAATCCACTGTACTATAAACTATGATAAAATGTATAAATGATACATTTTATGTACTTACATGTGGACTTTCCAGCATATCAAAGAGCATCTAATCTTATAGTTCTATGTGTGAGTGTTAGTCTGATGGGAAGTATAAAAGCTAATAAGGACATGCCTTGGACATGGGAAGGATCCAATCTTAAATCCCTAACTCGGCTAAACGCAGGATGGATTACGGCTTTATCACACTCCAGCAGACACTGTGCACACATAATCTTAATTCCAATGAAATCTCAATGGTACAATAATCCAGAAATGTGCCTGGAGTTACATACCAAATGCTCTAAACGACTTGGGAAGCTTGACTTTTAATTCAAAGCACACAATTATGATTTAGCAAGAACCTTGCTTGCTTGTTGTATTATTACAACAAAAATAGATTTTGAAATGTGGTGTATTGCAACAAAATATACTACAATAAACAATGCCAGTAAAGACCTCCAATCGATCCTATACCATGATATTCCTAGTAAAATATTAATTATTCAACTCTATAGCTGAAATGGTAAGAGAAGATTCCCCATTGTTGCCCATAATATTGTTCATCTCAAATATTTAACACTAAGTTAATATTGTAATTATGACAATAGTGTAAAAATATCAAATAAAACACTCAAAGCCCAAAAAATAAAAAACAAGGTACAAACTTTATTATTCTGTCTTTACAAAGGCACAGGCCTCTTTTCCCCAAAACATTTTCTCTTAAAAAAAAAAAAATAGCTTCTTGATGACTGTATACATTGACAGATCAAAACTTAAAAAGTACAAAAAACAAATATATGAAAATGTGAACAACTTCATAACAACAAAAACTTGAAAAGCATGAATGTTGGCAAAATAATAAAAAGTGTTTCATGGGGGGGAAAGGACAAAATACATACACAGCTGTAAAGTTTTTGCTTTTACCTCAAGTAGGAACCGTACAGAAAGCTTTCTTTGTCTAATACAAAGGATCTCTGCTTGTCTAGTACAGTAAGTGCTTAATAGTTTTTGATCCGCCAGGCCCACTATACTCTGATATGTCCATGCTTTTGACAAAAAAAAAAAAAAAGACAAAGTAAATTTATGAGACGCACAGGGGCTCTGCAAATGTAAGGCATACCTCGATATCCCGAAAATTCCCCTCTTTTATTGACAGAGTAAGTGCCCCTTTGTTTTGTTTAACAGACTACAGTGCAGCTGACATCAATATATTTAAAGGGCAATTCTATGATAGATGTAATGTGTTGAACCCGAACACATTATCTGTCCAGCAGCTCCATCTATGCATGTACAGAACAATGACTTTGAAGAAAAGCACATTTCACTTAGAGGTCATGTGTCAAGAGCTGCATTCATAATCTCTGATGTACCAGGTATGGCTTTTCCATGTATTACCTGGTTTCAATGTGCAGGGAAAATATGACTGAATGGAATGTTTACAAGCACTGCACCAGTGCACAAGAACAAGTGCAAATCCGGATCTAGATGACACTGTGCACTCTATTTGGACAGAGTGCTTATATGAAGATAACATACCAGCAACAAGTACGCTTATAATAAATGAAACAGCAAAAGTAGCCTAAGCCTACATATGTCAGCATGTATTATAACACCCCTGAGGTGCAAGACCCTCTCATGGGAACAGTGAGGTTAAAAACCATAGGGAGACATACAACAGGTGGGTATATACTGTAGTCTATTAGAGCCCAGGGGCTGTGTTAAGGCTGGCTCCACAGTGCCTCCCCTGCACTGGAGTAAGGCTATACGCCTCTTCTCCATCTGGGTCTTAAATTTCCACCCCAGAAATGATCATAAAATGAACACAAAAAAAAGAAAGAAAATATAGTATACAAGGTAAACAAACAAGACAAGTGATATAGATATGTCAGAAAATGCATAGAACATCTATGGGCTGTTCATTACCTAATCAAACTTCAAACATCCATGGTTTAGAAAGAAGCTCTTCAAATTCATCAAAAAGGGTGATTGTACGTCAGTTTTGTTTGAATGTATAAGGTGGATACAAGGCAGATGAGGTGCCACTCTCTGCACCCACACTCCAGACCACCTCTTAGACCCTGCTGATTCCTTTGACTTTTTATCATAAGAGAGCATCAACATCAAAGCACTGTATTCACTGTAGCCAGGCAATGACAGAAACAAACACGCAACAACATATGGGATTACTGGGAACCCAGCCCAGTAAAACAAAAAGGCAAAAAGACAAAGTAGTAATGAACCGTTATGTGCACTCCTAAATCATGCTTAATTTCCTGTTAGCACCAATAAGCCATGAAAACAGTTTCTGTCAACATGATGCTTATATCTATTACATTCTCTTTGAAATTCTAGCTTAGAGAATCCAGAACATACAAAATATTATCTCTCAGAGGGATCTAAAGACAAACAAATTCAAGATCCAAAAAAGACGTTCTGGGGACAGGAAACGTAAATAGTTGCAATAATTAGCAATTCTGCATGATGTGTCTATAGAACAATGGTTACAGAGCTTTCTGAGGAAAACTTTTAAAAAAGATTTCATTGAATACTTGATAAAGTAATACGGTATTGATTAAATTTAGAGGGTGGTGAAAACAAATGCATTGCAGGTAGGACTGCTAGAAAATTTAAACCAGTCTAAGATTCAGTCTATGCCTCTGGGCTGACAAAAAGTAGAGTGTTTATAAAAATCTCAAAGAGTGCTTTAGTCTTTCTATCAGCCTTATGAAGGTCCTCATAGTGCTGTTGAGCGTGTATGAGCGTGTGTGTGTGTGTATGAGCGTGTGTGTGTGTGTGTATGAGCGTGTGTGTGTGTGTGTGTGTGTGTATGAGTGTGTGTGTGTGTACGGCATGCAGAACAAAGGAGTCCTCCTCAGGGCAGTGAGCAGTCATCTGGCCCGTCACTGTTGGAGGCTGTGTCTGAACCAACGGCTTCCGAGAGAAGACGTCCAGAAGTAACAATAACTGCTCTCCTCTGCTCCTCCTCACCTGCACTAGATTTACCCTGGGTGCCTTCAATGTGCTGGATTGCCTGGAAGCATAATTTCATAAGTTAATGTGGCGCCCTCTGGTGGCCATACTTTTGTTCACGCATTGGAGAAGCTCACTTGAACAATGGTGTCCAAATTCTGTCGGGATGTGGACACTGTGTTGATAACAGAGGCCGGGCCCATGGTTACCACGGTGACGTGATGGGGCTGTGGAGGTTGAACAGGTGCGGGGACAATAACCGTAGCATGATGAGTGGGGGCAGGAGGGGTGGCTGGGGCAAGCACCTGAAAAAAACCCATACAAGCAATTTTATACACTTCAGTGACAAGACAAACATTTGTAGTCCATGATTGTAAATGGGTGTGGAACTTTAACACTGGAATCAAATAAAAACTTTTTTTTTTCTGTACTCAGATATCCCTGTGCTCAGACCTCAAATAAGATTTGAGGTCTGAGCACAGGGATATTTTTATATTCTCAGTAAATGGGATGAAGCTGTTGTAAAGTACCAATCATTGTTTCCTTTGAGCTCAGGATTGCCAGATGAAGTGTTTTGTCTGGCAGGTCCTGCTAATCAATTCAGTGTCATGTTCAGTTAGGGTCAGCTGCAGAAACCAGACCCTGCGATTCACTGAGAGAGGCTGAGAGATTACTCGACAAACTTCAGTTGTTTACTTGGCTAACCAAAGACACTTGACATGAAATGACATAAAAAGCCAGGGAGCTAAACCTTAAAGTGAGAATTGTGGTGTGTCAAGAAGACAAAACATTGATTTATATAAAGGTGCGCTATGTGAAACTTTTACAGTGGGGGAGTTAGTCACCTGATCTAGCTTGCTATTTTGATATGTGCATTCTTACTGTAAGAAGGGTTGCCTCTTCACTGTCAAACATTCCAGGCAAAACAATAACATCTCCATAGAGATAAGCAGGTAGCCAACCCTTCACTGTAAAAAGTTACATAGTGCACCTTTATTTAGAACATCCCACAGAGATTCAGAATCTCTTTTTCAGGGAGCCCTGGCCCCAGAGGAGACCCTATTTTACGTATGCATTTTTTTTCAGACCTGTGGGCTGTGCGCTGGAGTGAGGTCCCTCTCCAGCTGCTTCTGGTGTTGCAGTTGGACAAGGCTTTGAGTCTGCTGATCCTGCACATGTAGGGCAAGAGCTTTCAGCTTCTCAGGATAAAACTGTGCATCCAGTGAACGCAACTAACAGAGAGAACAATTGGTTTATAACCAAAACTCATTTCCATTTCTTCAGTCCCAATGTAACAATGACCTACCTGTTCTTCCAGGAGCATCCTGACAGAACGTTCTTTCTCCAGCTGCTGCCTCAGCTCAATCATCTCACGTCTGAGGTCCTCAGTCTTCTCCTCCTCCAGAATGTCAGGAGAGCCAATCCCTTCATCTTTTTCTTCTGCACGTCTTCTTTTAGGAGATGAGCCACTTAGTTCCTGTTGAGCACAGAAAAAGGGAAATGGACATAATCACTGAAATTGCTTTATAGATCCGTAATGTTCTAGTCAACAGTTGTGATTATTTACTTGTATGATTCGTTTGAGCTGACTGTTCTGTTGCAATAGCCGTGTCTTCTCCTGCTCTAAAGTAAAAATGTAGTCTGCAGTTTGTTGAAGGATAGCAGCCTGGTGAGATAAAGACAATGCATCATATATAAAGAACACAATTTAATTTCTTTGAACCTCTGAACATGCAACTTATTTTTTCAACCAATCACTTTGAGACCCACCTTGCTAAGCTTCTCTCCATCACTGTGTGGGATGAGTGTTTTCAGTGACTGGAAACCAGCATTAATGCTTTGCATACGCCGACGCTCATTGCTGTTGGCGATCTCTCTGCGTATTCGTCTTTCCTGGTCCCGGGCTGTTTCGGGCGTTAGAGGAATGTTGGCCAAACTGCAAGACAATAGGTAGAGACATGGTGAGTTTCCTTGTTAGTTTGCCCCGACTCAAAAAAATACTGTGGACTATGTCTGTTGACATTGGCATATGCTATGAATATATTTATTAATATTATTAATATATTTATACACTATCCATACGTGATCAAGAAAAAGTTACTTAAGTATAGAGACTGACAGACATATGCAGTCTAAAGCTCCATAAATGTTTTAAGCCGTTTACCAACACTAGTGTATGCCCTTTAGCGTACAAACACTGTAAATCGTTTCTCTCACTTCTAGCAGTTTTCATTCAGATTGTGTATTTGAGCACTTGACTACATTTCCCAGAATACCGCGTCACCATCGAGCAGCTGTGCATGTATCCCTCCGCCTCCGTTCAACCCCAAGCTGCAGACGACGTATCGAGGGCCTTCCGCGACAACACACCCCCTTATAAATTTAACACCATTTAAATTACCAGCTTCTTCGCATGGATAGTGGGTCGAACTATCACATATATCCAAAAATACATATGTTTCGCTTTGTTAACAGTGTAAGAAAGCGCCCCCATCACTGCGAGCCTGTCCAATAACGCGTGCTCTAAGCACACTTTTCATGTCCTCCGCCATTACAACAATGCGGCAGGCAGCATGGCAGAGGTACGGGATGAAAAGACGCAATGCGAGAGGCGCTTGAGTAGCAATGTGGCCTTCTATTAAACTGGCTGTATGCATCAACCTTTTACAAAGCATTTTTAAATTGCCACCACGGCTTTGAGCGATTGATTGCTAAACCATGACGCCACTCACATGAAACAAGTCCAGACCCTTCGCTTTTAGCCCAAGCCACAAGCATGGCCGCACTACCCACAATAACTTCTGATCGGTCTGAGGTAAACGGCAACGTGTGACTGGAAAACAGACTACTCCACCAACTGTGACACCCGCGGCGAGAACCATACTCTTGTAATGCAAATCACTGCACACTAATGTGACACTTGAGAATAATTTAAGGATAAATAGACCGCGGACGCGCTCTAGAGCGGAGTAACAGCGTGGCGTGCAGTACCACGTGGTTTATGTTTGTTAGCTCTGAAATACATGATTTTTGCGTAAATGTGCCAATTAATTTGACGTGTTCATGTACCAGCCCGGAGCTGGTCATATTCTTGTAATTGTGGTGTCATTATAAAAGCCCGCAGCTTCCCGTGAGTAGATCGTGTACACAATAACATCTGATGAAGCATGTTGCCTCAGCGCGCCCTACTCTCAAACAGAGATGACTTCCACACACCGCATCGCATATGCAGTGAATGCGCGTGTATACGTACCTACAGAGCCCTCCAATGACTTCTTTCTCCGTTTTTCTGAAATGTTGCAAAGAGGGCACCTTCTGAGCTGGTACCATGAAATACTCCATGCTCACCACTCGCCAGTTTTGGTCCCCCCCGTCCCCAAAAAACACAAAACAAACGCTCTAGATTTAAAGGAAAGCGGAACCGTTGTACAAAGAAAACCGTGATGCAACGCGAATTTATCCTCAAATAATTTATAATCTCGTCTGTGTAGAGTGGTAGTTTGAGGCTGCTGAGAGTTGTAATGTTACTCGTCTTCCAGCTGATGGGGTTCCCTCGTTGTGTGTGGCGCTCTACCTCGCTCTCTCTCGCTCCCTCCCCTCGCCTTCTCCCTCTGCATGGCCCTGTGTGTGTGTGCGCAGCTGATGGGATGGCTTTCAAGGCGGGAAACAGCTGGTAGGAGTCACACTACTGCACTACCGAAAGCCTCCTTCCGCACAGAGACGGCAGCACTGCATGTAAACAAAGGACTATTTAGCGCGCCGATTAAAGTACGTAAAGACTTCAAGTGGACAATGGAGAAATACTATAGTAGCTTTTTGCTTGATTAAAAATATAATGCGTCATGTTTCACTATATTTCTCCTGAGCCCACAAAACATCCATGGTTAATTCAAGGTGCAAGGTGAAGGCTCTATGAACGTGTTGCTTTGGCCTAGGAATGTTCCACAGTATGGCATTAAACGTATCTTGCGTGTATTCAGTTATGTTTTATTTAAATAAATAAATAAATACATACATACATACATACATACATATTAATAATAATAGTAAAAAAATAAAATAACACAAAATGAGTACTTATGGTGGCTCCACCTTCTCCATATAGGCATAGTGCACCTTTAAAGCCATGCATTCTAATTCTAGTCTAGTGTAATAGCTCATAGCTAATTGGCCACATTGTTGGCCTATTGGTCCAACAACAGGGGAATATCTATATCTTGGCGTGGATGGACGCTCAGCTGCGCGCAATGAACAGAGATCAGCTGACGGGGTGGCTCGCTGCACAGCAACAGCGCGAGGGAGGGAGCTGCAAAAGCCTGGTGACAACTGTAAATTATCGGTCAATTAATTATCTATATGTTTTTTTAATTCTTGTGCTCAACATAGCGCAATCAATACTGTCACTTACTCAGGCCTGTTTGGCTGCTCAATGGGCTAACGTCCACACCTTAACATAAAACACCAAAAGACAGCAGTGCGCAAAACTACATTTAAAAAATATACAGCTTAAATAAATTTTCTTGATGTAATGTAGTTACACTACTCAACTCCTTGGGGGTGAGAATGCAGTTGCTGGTGAGGCCGAAATTTGCGGGGAAAGTGGAGTAGGAGTCATATTATATATGGATGAGGGTAGCCTAATTTTAAAGAGGGACTATGTAATATTTGTGGTGCAGGATCCACCACCGTCTCTATGCAGACGTCAGTTTTACCCTTGTTTCTCGATATGGCATTACATTTTTCTATCTCCATGCAGATAAGCAGGTGACAGGTCAGTTTACAGTCAGATCTGTGGAGAGGCGACCCTGCTCACAAGTATTTTTGGGTAGTAAAAACACCTGCTAAAATGCAAGATGGGTATGTTTAATCCCATGCTGTAATGTTTCATTCCAGGCAAAGCAAAAACAAATCCATGGAGAAAGATGGTGAAGGACCCTACACAGGAAAAGTAACATTTCTTTACAACTGCAAATACTTAAAGGAGCATTATGCAACTTTTCTGATGAAGCGCTTGCCAACTTGTTTATATGGGCATGTTATTGCTCCACAGTATGACATTAGAATAATATCCACAACCAGGCCACCAGGCCAAATTACAGGTTAAATCCATGGAGAGGCAAGCTATTCACTGTAAGAATGCATGTTTTTTCAAGTCTCTTTTTAGCAATAGTAATCAATCAAGTTTATTTGGATATTGGATAAATCGTGTTGTTCCAACAATTGATTTTGATTTTCAATCAAGAATGTATAGGAGCCTACTTCAAATAGAAGCAAACGCTTATTTACCTCCACCCCCATTTACAATGCCATTATAACAATAATCATGCTGCTGCCATACTCTCTAGACCTAACTGCATTTCTGCAATGACAGTCTGTAGCTAAACTGACATCTCCATGTCCCTACCAGAAATGTTAAATAGTGCACCAAACCTAAACAATAGGAGATGGACAGCTGACCGAAACCACAATTTAAACAGAGTTGGCATGCCCAAGGCAATAGTGCCAATTGAGCCAAGTAAGCTAAATGCATGTCTTGCACAACTTACCCATCTGACACAGTTTTGCAATCAGATGCAATGCAGTATTTAAAACAGCCCTGTATTTTAGGGTAACATATAGGCCTAGGCCTTTATCATTGTTTTGATTATCACCAACAAGTGTCATGTCCTAAAGTGAGCTTGTGATAAATGTATTCAAACATCTTACTGTTTTCTTGTTAACAAAATTATCCCTATAGTTTCTCCCCTAGGCTATGATAAGAATGAATAGCTTACGTGAATAACACTGAAAGAGTTCTATAACATAGGCCCTAGGCTAACACAAGAGATGGCCGTGAAGACAGAGTGGGGCGAGTTTGGAGAGGACTGCCCCGCGGAGGGGCGGAGCAGTAAGCATGCGCTGAGCTGGCAGACTCTGGGCTTGTCCTGACGGGCTGGCTGGGCTCCGGGCGGCTGTCTGTGTGCTTCAGACACTCGTGGAGGAGACTGCCATCAACACTGTGTCTCCACGAGTGCTTAGAAAAGAAGAACCCTATAGACACGGCCGTAACTGCGACCAAACATAACGAACAGCCCCACCGCGGCATCTGGAAAAGCACGACAGAAGAAGGGCGACACTCCTTTATCACAGAACCAGGCTGCCACCCGCCCTGCCTAAAAGACCACTGCTGCCATCCTTCAGGAGAACTACTTACTCCCTTACCCCCCGAGGAGAGCCACGGTCACCCATTGGACCACCTCTTCACCGATAGTGCCATTAAATGATGCGCGCTAAACCAACGATAAAACCTATGCGTTTTTGATGTAACTAGAACCCTGGTCTCCGTTTTTTCTTAGCTTGGCAACAGTTACGGCTAGAAATTTGGGTGTTTACACTTTGTGACGCTTCGCTGTGGAGTGATAATATGCATAACGGAGAACTCCACGGTGACAAACAAGATTGTTGTTACATTTTGTATTGATTTGACGCAGTTTGGCTGTGTTTATGTTTGACAAGAAATAATTCTGACAATGGTCTGGCTACAGACCTCCTCTATAAGCCTTTAATAATATAACAATACGTCACGTTGAGACCTTGTTTTAATTCTGGAAAACGCGAAAAAATAAGGAGTCACTAATCGGAGGAGACGTCTGAGCCAAAAGACTTGCGTGCAAAGTTTGCCCTGGCAGAAGCAGAGCCAAGTCGGAGACATCTCGGCCACATCCACGGCATTTCCTATAAGGTAAGACCTGTCAGTGTTTAGGAGTCTATTGGAACATTTGTTTCTTCGTTCTTGTGTTGTTAAACTCATAGTAGTGACCCATTTTCTGCGGTTCTCTAGGTGTTATTGTAGGCTGCCCATTACAGACCGGTTCCGTGGAGGACACGGCATCTGAGCGTCTGTGCAGTATGCAGACGTGTTGTCATGCCTAAATAAAACATGTGGCACGTGACTGCCAGACTCCTAATTTCGCACCCTTCTAGTTCTACTAATTTGTGACAGCACTTTTTAGAACTGCTCAAATCCTGGCCCACTTTGGGGTTTTCAGTGTTCCTGCTCCACCAGCTGTTGTGCAAGATGCAGGCTTGGGTTCAGCTCTTGTCACATCTGATAAAGAGTTCAACGTCTATAGACCACTGACGGTCACTTCAACCTTGTTGATAAAGCAATGATAATGCATGACCCTCAACACAACTGTAAAGCAAATAATCACCTTGTGAAAGATGAATTTTTATTGTGTTCTGTAGCAACCAGCGGCACTGTAAACCTATTCAGCAACAGCTTCCTGAGTTCTGTAATATTTAAATAAGTGAATATGGCGTTTGTGCTTTCTTTTCTGCTCCACAAAATGCCAAAGTTGAGGCCATGTAGTGCAGGGGGCAATGATGAGCCCAGGCCAGATAAAGAGCTATTTTCCTCCAATTAAGCCAGTGCGCTGTCCCTGAGCCTAATTGTGCCATCGAGTTTGGGATGGATCGTCTTCTCATTGGCTGCCTCCCATGGGCCATTGTTCCAGAAGATGCCAGAGGAGAGAGCAGAGTCCTGCCAAGGCAGACCTACCAAGCCTGTACCATGGGGGAAACACTTGGATCATTAAAATACACATTAAAGTTTGTGGATTGTTTGTATATTTCCAAGATTAGAGATGAACTATATTACATGTTGAAGCATTTGAACTCTATGGTTCACTCAGATAGCCTGTTAGCCCAGTGGAGGTCTGGCCACTGGCCCAGTGGACCCCCTCTAAAGTATGCAGGGAGAGAGGCCGCTTGGGTTTTCTGCTCTGAGGGACTCGGACTCCCTCCTCCAGGCCCCTGCTATTTAATCCATAACCCCTGTGTGAACTGTGCACGCAGGTGCTACTCTCTTCCATTGCCTGCCACTCAATCAGCTGATCCTCAGTTGACCAGTTTTGTTGACTCTTGAAGGATGGACTATATTCATATGTCATAACATATGGTCTTATGGGATTGAAATGAGATTGAAGGCATGTCCATGGAAGAATTTCCTGTCAATACAGATAGATTATTGCAATTTGTAGAAATACCTTAAACTTTGACCAAGATGTCATTATCAATGGGCAAAATTGTAAGGTTTAAAATATTTCTGTGACAGAAATAGAGAAACAGAGATGGGAGATACGTGGAAAAAAAAAAAAATGTTGTTTTGGAGAAATGCTGATATCAAGTGTATCTTCTATAATAGAAACTATTTAAAAGACTGCAAAGATAGCGGTTAAAATAAATAAACTAGCAGCATAAACTTTCAAATAGGGGTACAAAGTGATGTGCAATTTTACAGTCCATTTACATTTTGTGTGTTACTGAAATCTCAAAGACATTTACTGACATGTTTTTGCATATTGCCATAATATCAGCATCAGGAAAGTAAAAAAGTCATATTCTTTTCTGTTATCACCCCTACTCTTTTGCCATGTAGTTTCTAGTTAGGCAAGAACTCAAAGGCTTTCTGCATACTACACTACAAAGCCAGATGTCCACTGGGTCCAGCTGTCCATCCCTGTGGTGGCATTCCTCTCTCACAGGATGTGTACTGGAGGCAGGCTTCTTTGCTGTGCATTTTCTCATCCTGCTTGGCTGCATTCTTAGCCACGTGAAATAGTCACTTATAACATCTGCTTGAACAGTTTGCCTATACTTTTTAACTTACCTGTCACCTGACCCTGTAAATGTGATGTGGGACAATAATGGGTGCGGTTATTGTTGTGCTAATTTCTGTGACATCATACCCCAGAGACACCAAGCAGCAAGAGTTTTGCTGTTTTATGATGGAAAAGGTGGATCCTAATGGCATGGTCCTGCGTCACAGAGTAACCACGAGGCATGTGCTGGAGCAATGCTGGGATGCCACAGCACACTTATACTTAACATCTCAGACCAACCAACTAATATTTAGTGGTTTTATGAAGTGAATAGTGATCTTTTGATTTATGCGTGGAACAAAATCAAACAACTTGATTATTGATGCTCATTAAACCATATATGAAATATCTTAACACCTATAAAACACATTGCACAAATGACATTGGCACAGTCATTGTGGGTGAAAGTGAGTGTTTGAATTAATATCACAGCAGGGTTTCTGAGCAGCTGGGGATTACGGTCAAAGCTAAAAGGCAACTCGGCAGCAGGGGACAGAGGATTACAGTGGTCAGTGAATGAGGCGCCATCCTGAGAAAAATAATGCACCCATACACTCGCAGCTAGCATCAATAATGAGTCTGAAATATTTATGGCATAAACTGCCTGACCTGTCGATTGACTGGAGAGAGATTGCACTCAAGTCAGTGTGTTCTTCACCAACTGCTGAAAAAGTACCATTGACTGTCTTGCCTCCTGTGTGTGCCTCATTTTGCTAGAGACTGTAGTGGAGCATTGCTTGCACCAAATATTTTATCTGTAACTCTTTCCATATGTGCTGCAAAGGAGGTGACAGTAGGGCTGGGGCGAATGGTGATGGGCCAGATTTCTGGACTCATTTGTTGAGAATAGACACAGCTACAGGATACAGAGGCTGACTCACACTGAGTGAGGAGTCGAAGGAGACTGGTGCATACCGCTCTGCTCCTTGGCTGGCTCCGCTCACAGACCGTGCATTTTTCTGCAGTTAAACTGTAACCACTAATCACTTCACGGCCTCACTGTTTCCCTCCTGCTACAGACCATTCCTGGATCCTTAGGGCAGGTTAAAAAGTGCTTTTGGGGTAAAAGTACCCTAGCCTGGTCTAAATCACCTGCAAGGGGCATCCCAAAGTACCACACAGCTGTTGGTCCCTCAGTAACAATCTGATATAGTGAAATGTATGGGTCAGTTCCTCTGCTGCAAGTCTACAGCACAGCATTTCCAAAATAAACACAGACAACTCAGTGCCTCGCTCCAGCTACTCCACCCACCTCTTCTCATTCTCTTTAGTGCTCCTTCTGGGCTCCTCGCTTGTATCGTGAGAGAATTTTAACTTCAGGCCTTGCAGACAATATGCAGACCATGTCTGGGTCTGGGCACACGGTGCAGGAAAATTTAAGGAGAGAATATAGGACTAAAGCCAAGACATAAAAGAACACCAGCAATGTATGCAACCTGGAGGAAATGGAGGGAACACTGTCCAGTTTCCATGTGAGATTAAACTGTGATAGTTGGTGGAGGCTCTATAGTACGTCTGCAGTATAGTTTGAATAGACACAGCTGGTTTGTATTATTATTTACTTGCTGGCCAACACCCTAGAACTCGGGATACTCTGTGGTGTTACAGCAGCTCAGAGGGGGCTGAGGTATGCATGTGTGTGTTTGCTTGTTTGAAGAGAAAGAGAGGAGGAGTCAGTGAGGGGGTTCTGACTGTAAGTACAGCTCGGGAATAACAGAGGAAAGGGGCAAGCTTCTTACAAGGGGTTGCATGACGGAGACATGGGTGAGGCCTTTTAAAGACTCCAGCACAGCTCTCATGTCTGGGCCTGGATGTGTGTCTGGGCACATCCAGTCCTGTCAGCCTCCAGACTTTGGCCCCTTCCCCCCCCCCCCCCCCCCCACACTGCTGCCTCTCCTTAGCTAGCTCCACCATAGGAGCTGAAGTTGACAGGTCACAAAAATCAGGTCATGAGATGTTCCCTGAAAATTGAGTTCTTCTTACTTTTCTCTGCTGCCAGTACTATATAATCATATGTTTTGTTTCATTTTGAGAATTGTTTCTAATGAGATCTAGTGTTGTTTTGTGATATCAAGGCTTTGCAGCTCAGTGGATATAGCATTTACCCCTGAACTAAAACACTATATCCTAAAATGTCTCTTTCAATGCTTCTCATAGGTTTCATGTTTTTAAAAAGCTGTCTCTAAAATTAACAAATGGTCAATAACCAAATCATGCCTACAAATTAAAATCATACTCTCTCTTTTACAACACTCCTCTGTCTGTCGCCATCTCACCCCCCTCCGTCTGTCCTTCTGCATCTGCCTGTCCACTCGCTGTCCCCATTTCTCTCGTTTTTGGATGAAGACGCACTAGATGAAAGCTGTAATGTGGAACTTGTCAGTCTTCACAGGACTATAGCAAGTGCCTAGGCTTGGAGATAAAGTGTAAAAGAAAAAGACATCATATTGACCTTGTCTTGTTGCCAGCCCGTTGTGGGAGGGGCATGGGGGTGAGTTTGAAAGCAAAACAGGGGCTCGCTGTGAGAGAAGCAAGGCACACATAAGGCAGTGGTTACGCTGGCACGATCCGCCTTAGTGTAGAGTGTACATGTATATATGAGATCACTTGCTGGAACAGAAGGGGGGCATGCCAGGGCACCGTAATCAGCCTCTCAAATGCATACATACATCACATGGTCCGTTAATTGCTCTCTGCTGTTATGTATTTCTCCCTCTTCCTGTTTTCTTTCCTTTTCAATACGACTTGGTTTTAGAGTGCCTGTCTGGCTTCTACGGACTGTACATAAACACTCTTTTGCACAACAGAGCTTGCATGATAATCGGAGCACACCTACAAGAAAATATTGTTTTTGTTTTTGATGTTTTAAAATCTCCTTTTCTGTATCTTCATCTTTCCATCTTCCTCTTTGGGACTGATTGAATTGATAAAGTATTTGATTTTAGATCAGATGCCCTTCTACCTGTACCCCTGTGCATTTATACAGGCATGGCACAAAAGTACAGGCCTCAGACTACAGATTTCTTTGACGCAAGCATTGTTGTCATTGTTCCCTGTAGATGTAGTGTTTTGTTCCCCTGCCTTTAGTTCGCTGTTAACAATAGTGACTTGTTGTGTCAAGGACATTGAGAGGAAAAATCTGCCACACTACCCATGGTCATGCAACAAGATGGAGTCCAAATGGTAGAGAATATTACTCTTAAGCTATTGAATATTTGAAGTGTTTAAAACCTAACCAGCCATGCCCTGTCCAGTCGCACATCTGCTCAATGTAGCCCCCACTTGTTGACTTTACTGGCTGCTCCACAGGTGTCACCCAGGCCTCTCTGCTGGGATGGGGCGGGACCTAAGATAGAAGAACTGCGCCTATGGGGAAAGAAACACCCCCACCGCGCTGTGTCCAATAGTGGCGCACCAATCTGAAGAGGACAGTCTGTTGCCCTCAGCCTCCCCATTGCATAAAGCTGTTGTTGAGATCATGTTACCCCTGCTTTTGAATAAGAAGACCGGCTTCCCAGGGAGTTCACTATGCGCCTCCATCTTATTGAGTTGCAAGTAGCCAGGGTCAGTTAGTGTGTGCGTGTATGGGCGAATAGGGGTTTGGTTCTCATGCGTGTGGTGCCATAATATCCCCGTCCAGGAAATGACTGTGAGACAGGCGCACCCCTCCCAAAAGCTTGGAGCTGTACCACAGAGCTCTGAACTGGCCTGAACTCCACTGCACGTAGCATAAGGAGCTTCTCACGAGGGTCCCAGTGTGTGGGGTTAGCATGCTCACGTGTTACACTATAGATCTATACGTGTTATTGTCAACGAGGGACAGAACGTTTTGGCACACTACCTAGTGCTGAAATACGGCCTGTGGTTTTGCTTATGATACCATAGTTTCCATTTGCAGGGCTCTTGTAAATCATGCTGCAAATTCCTTTAATGTTGGAGAGAGAGAATTTGCTTAACATTTTACTACAGAGTTGGATAACTTTACACTCATTTCAATATTTATACAAAAATGTAACCTTTAACTGTGATCAAGCAGTTTCATTTATTTTTAGTCTATATGATGACAGGCGGATGAGCTAATCAGACAAAACTTATGGTCCGTTTGTGTCAAAACAATAAAGGCAACTTATTTGTAAAAAGAAAGGGGAAAAAAATAACACTGACTGAGAAACATATCAGACATCGAGAAACAGTGCGAACATCTGCTAAACCCATGTGTGAAATGCTAAACTGTAAATCGGAGGTAAAAGAAGTAATAGATTTTGTTCTGAATGCTACAAGGGTATAGGGGATGTCTTCAGCAAATAATGTGACTGGATTGACCAAAATCTTCAGAGACAAATCGTCAGAGAAATTTTTGCTGGGAGCCTGCTCCCTGACCCTCCTGAATTCAAACATAAAGTAGGAGGGGCTGGCTCTCCAGGCTACTATTTACTTAGATGATAGATGATAGATGAGAATGGTATGATCTTTTATTAGAATAAAATGCAGAATTCCCTGTGGAATCGTCTGACCAACAGCTGTGCTATTTGACACAATACTCTCCCTTT
The DNA here is from genome assembly GCA_000787095.1 of Periophthalmodon schlosseri. Lineage (NCBI taxonomy): Eukaryota > Metazoa > Chordata > Actinopteri > Gobiiformes > Gobiidae > Periophthalmodon > Periophthalmodon schlosseri. Next base: position 131,264 of record KN470540.1, on the reverse strand, counting down.
ATCCAGACTAAGGAGCAGAACCAGCGTATACAGTAAACCGTGATATGTTTCTGTCCCATTATTGTCTTAAACCTCGTGCTCATTAGTGATGCCTTAGGGGGAGATTTGTGAGAGCCCGAAAATGTATTGGCCATGTGTGTGGTGTGTATAATCTCCATCTCTCCATATCTTGATAAATATCGGCCATTACACAATGGTGAAAACAAGTTTGCATGCCACCATTTTTCACCTCCCACAGAGATATTTTTGAGTACTAAAAAAGAATGAAATAAATAAAAAAGTAAGACTGGTTTAAGAACAACGTACACCTGCACCTATAAAAGATATAGTGCCTGGCCCTTAATTAAACCTAAAAATCTTTCAGTTCTGATTCAGATGTTGTTGAGTGAATTTTATATCATTGATCCATATATTACTGTTATTTTTGAGGCTGTAACAGCAAACTGGGCTGTCACATTGCCAGTGAAGCTGTTAGAGATTGTTGGTACATGTGAGTCAGCTGGATGACAGTGTTTAGTGTGGGAGTAACAGAGAGGCGTCACTTCCGAAATACAGACCCCATCCGAAAGAGCAGACACAGCTGGTTTGTGGGCTGGAGGGAGGACAGGGGCAGGAATGGAGGAAAAATGTTGTCTTCTCATCCTCTGCAAACAAATTAGCACAGCAATCTATATATATATACAGTATTACAAACTATACTAATCATAAAATCATATGTCAAAAAACTTTGCTTCTATAACTTCTGTAATCCAAACATCTGTAAATGAAAGGGATGCGCCTAAGTTAGTCTAGACATAGCTCATGACAGTTATAATGTAATACAAATGTTATTTAATAGAATCTGTTGACTTGTCACCATATTCCTGCTTGTAACCTTGTCTATTGATCAAGGTAACTGTGGCAAAACAAAAACTAGAAAGTCTCTAAACTAAAAAGTTCTGAAATTGAGAGCAAATGCCTCATGTTTTCTTCTCTCTTGGATGAAATGATGTCTACTCTCAGAAGAAAGAAGTAAAAAACTATTTCTCTTTTATTGCCAGCACCAACTCGGGGCTGTTTTTCTTCCTCAGTTCTGGCTCCGTTTAGCCCCCTCTCCTCCTCTCCTCCCTCTTTCCTCTCCGTTGCTCCCCTGCCCAGTGCAGTATAGGCTTGGCTGCCGCTGAGCCCACTCCAGACCCTGTGATTGCGCGCAGGAGTCAGGGATTGCATCACCGCCTTGTGGGGAGAGGCCACAGGAATGGGCCCAGAGACAGGCGGAGAGAACAGCCGAGGAAGAAAGTATGAAAAGAGAGGAGCGATGAGAGACGACGAGGCGAGGGAACACAGAAGACAGATCATGTTGTTTGGGCAGGGTCTCTCTCTTGTATAAAATACTTTATTTACATTAGAACAGAATCTGGTGTTGAAACAGACATACACAGGTTATTATTGGTCTACAGTAGTACCCTATTTTTCCTCTAGCTGATTATTGGCCTACACCCTCTTTTTACTCTAGCTGATTATTGGTCTACAATAGTACCCTGTTTTTGCTCTAGCTGATTGTTGGTCTATAGTAGTACCCTATTTTTGCTCTAGCTGCTTGATTATTGGTTTATAGTAGTACCCTATTTTTTGTGTAGTCACCTGATTTAGCTGTTGAAACAAATATAAAGTTGTGAGTCTGAACAGAGTCCTCATTGTTGGTGAAGCCACACACTGCTAACCAGGACTCAAATCTGAGAAAAAACCAGGGCGCACGGCTCGGAGCGTACGGCTCGGAGCGTACGACTCGGAGCCTACGGCTCATATTGCTGCTGAAGCCACACTAGTGCCTGGAGTCACAGTGCTGACCTCCTGTGCCTTTGTGGCTTTGGTCAAAAAAGTAAAAATCAGACCACTAACAGTGTAGTGAAGTTAATAAAACACAGTCCTTTGCGTTGGTGAAGCCAAACACCGGCGTTATCACTCCGACCAAGTCAAGGCTGAGGGCTCACAGCTCATATCTCACACAACAGTCCGACCAAACACGCATGACCTGTGACCCCTCCGCTGAGGTCTGGGGATGGCAGCTGAGTGAGGCTTCTTCAGAGCTGCTCTGCGTCATTAGATTGAGCCTGTCCTCTACTTCATCCAGTGCCACTTTGAGCTGTGCCTGGATGAGACCCTCGGGCCTACACTCATCATTCAGCTGGGCAACTTAGAGATCACAGACAGAGCCACTCAGCATCCTGTACAAGGTCAGCAGAACACCCTCCTTTGGGTGTAGGAGAGCACAGCTCTGTGATGAAATATGAATTAATAAAGTCAAATGCAACCCTTAATGCCTCAAAGTTACAAAAAGATTGTATATTTTCTAAAAAGTACTGTGTTTATTTGAAAAATAGCGCATTTGCAATATATCACCAACAGATCGCAAGTTGGAAGGAAACAACAAACTATAGAATACTGACACACTAATACAATTCAAGTAAACATTGTCCAGATGATTACTGTTGAAACTTCTTCTACAATGGTAAATGTATGAAGAGTTGACATGAACAAGACAGTCTCTCTCCAAATGGCTTCTTTGGAATATACAACTAGAATTTAGGTATTTGTAGTTTGTTCACAATCATGCTGAAGTTACTTGTGTAATATTCTTTTAATACAATAAAGAGAGTTGAGGTTGTGTAAAAACACAGGAGACCAGTGATGAGGAACGAGGGGGAAAAACTTTTTTGTAGTCTCCGGGAGGTACTGAGTTAGTGGGAGGTCAGAGCATAAGCCGGGGTGGGGATGTCTATCAAATCTACTATGCAAAGACAAACACATTCTTCTCTCTCTCTCTCTCTCTCTCACTCTCTCTCCCTCCCTCCCTCCCTCCCTCCTGCTTTCCTCTTTTGTGGCATCCGATTGCCTTTTCATTGGTTCCTGCCCTGCTCAATCCAAAATCTTTTGTGAACAGTATTGTAGTACTACTAAGTTATAGAAAGTATTGGCCCATTATTACTCTTGCCTATAGGCTTTATGTATCTCATTTGTGCATTTAAATACAAGGTGGTGGGAGGAACTGACTGAAAACACATGTTGCAAAGCGTGGATCCCTCAATCCCATACTGTTTATGTCATATAGCAGCTACTAGGGAGGCTAATAAATTGCCTGGCTTGGGGGAAGTTTCCAAAGCTCATGCCAGTGTGTGCTGCTTTCCTCTCCCCTATACCTGCCCTCTCGCCTTTCATTTGTTCAGGCTAAATAGTTTGGCCCTGTACCATATTGCAAAACACTTCCTGAGTATATTGAGTTTTTCTAAGCATTGGAAGGGCTTTTGTGCTATAAAAATTTGAAGTGGCCCATAGGATTAGTATTATGGTAAATGTAAAAGTTTGATTCCTATTGACTTATCATGTTAGAAGTTTTAAGGTTGTATTAAAGATAACAGCCTGCTGTTATGGCATTACCCAACAAGGAACAAACACGATTATGTGATTACTGCCCACCACTGCCTTTAAAGATAATGTCCTGACCTGTACCATAAGGAAGTTGGGTTGATTCTTCATTTACTTCTTTGTTGTGACTGTGGCTTAGGGGTTAAAAAAACTAAAACTAAAATGCAAAATGGTCCAAATAATCCTGACCATGAACCTATAGCTCAAAGGAGAACAGGTTGGCAGGTTACCCACGCGGCACTAGCAAATGGGTCAAATCATAGACTGTATAAAGAAGTAGACTAAGTGAGTGTGACGTCACCCATAACGTTTAGCTCCAGTCATCCAGCTCATCGAGGCTTATAGTTACAGTGGCAAATTTGGAGCTGAGTTCCATATTTGGAATTCTGACCACAAGTATCATAGCGAGCAAAAAGCCAATCCGGAGCTAAGATGTTGAAGATAACGCCCCTTCCCACCCGCGCCGCTGGTTTAGCAGGGAACGGGTGCTTAGCACGCTGTCCAATCAAACCTGTAGCTAATGCTAACGGGAGCGACCTTGGAAAAAGAAGGCACCTGGTTTGTCTGTTATTAATGTTCATATCTTGATTTATGGACAAAATACGAAATAAAAACACCAGGATCATGTAGAGCAGGTTAATATGAACATTTGACGAAAATGACGAGTCTGACAGCAGCAGCTACAGAGAGAGGGGAGATAATTTTTTAATTGAAAGTAAATTGGAGTTCACCTATTCTCATTTCCTATTTGGAACGTGGCGGCTAGCAGATTAGCTATGTCCATTTATATGATACAGTCTATGGGTGAAATGCAGGGCAGTTTCCCCACTGGGACACTACAGTACACCTAGGAATCATCTTAAATAGTCATATCAGAATTCATGGTATCCTGATAAAGCTCACTAACGTTGCGTTCTATCTGCTACATTCCAAAGCCCCTCAGACTACACTGCACCAGTTGAGCCTTGTGCCCACTCATCCATCCACATCTGCCCCTGCGTCCGGTCAAGTCAGGTCACTGTGTCGTGTGATAATCCCAGCTTTAGCAGCCCATAAAGCTCGCTGACACAATGTATGAAATCTCAGTCAGATGTCTTTTTCCTGCATCAGTGGGAGTCAAATCTCACTATATGCCATGTTGAGTGACTTTGTGAAGGTTTTTAAGAGCAAACCAACAATGCATTGTATACTTCACTGAATATTGTCACATTTATTATTTTTACCAAAGAGATGCTATATGAATATTTTGTGAATTGCAGGTTATCAAATCAATTGTAGGCCAACATTGTAAATAAGAATTAGTTTTGCCTGGTGAAGTAAAGGTTGGTCAAATCAGTGGTGGATGAAGTACTCAATTTTGTTACTTAAATAAAAGTACAGATACAGAGGAAAAAAGTTACTCAAGTAAAAGTAAAAGTATCCCATGAAAAATCTACTTAAGTAAAAGTATTTAAGTACCTGTTTAAAAAAATAACTAACAGTAAAAATGTAAAAGTATTTCACACAAGTGTTGTTAATTTGTTTAAGTGTTAAATGTAGTGATATTGATTAAAAAAATGATACAGATTTTGGTCAACAGCAATACAAATCAATGTCTTAATTTTTCTTATGAATTTTGTGTAGTCATTTATTTTTTGCTCAAAGCCGAAGCTTGAACGCGAAAACTTTAGTCAGGATGTTACCACGAACATGGTAAAAATAACCCTTCAAATCATATGAAATTACTTTTTACTTTTAGTACATTTAAGTACAGACACCTCCAAATTTTACTTAAGTACAGTACTTTACTGCTTTTACTTTGTTACTTTCCACCACTGGGTCAAATAAATGCATTTATATTTATGTCAATATAACCATCACAACATTATAGGCCTTTGTGAACCCTATATAGTGCATTGCTTTATTTGTCAATATAATGCAATACAAAAAAAAGTACTGTATATGGTACAGTTTTTCCAGCTAGTTTTCTTTCTGACAACACATCACTAATGGGACCCACCCCTGTAAGATGCCCCCCCCCTTCTCTCCCTCTCTCTCTGCTCTGCCCAGAATTCCTCAGTGTCTGAACTCTGTGACTGGAGGCATTCGGGAGCTCACTGACAAGCTTCCTTTTCAATTTTATTAACACAATTTGAAATGACTTATTACATTGTTGTCTTTATATCGCCCTTAAACTATCTTTGTCTTTGATTTGCTGTCATTCAGAGTACAGTGGTCCAACGACAGCCTGTTTCCTTCACTAGCCCTTCCCATGTGCTCCTGTGCATGCTCCAGTTACATAATGCAGCAGAGGTGGAGCTAGATACGTCTACAACAAGTTATTAAAGTGACATTTCTTCAAGTAAAAAAATAACATTCAGTACGTTTGGGGAAAACTTTTATAGTTTTGGTAGCACTAGGAGTATTTAAGCACAGGATGAAGCAGTTGGCGACTTGCACTTCACCCATACTGCCAATGTGGCACAATTAGATGTAAAAGTTAAAGGGCCCATATTATGCTATTTTCTGATCTGTTATAATGTTGTTTCCTCATCAATATAACCCAGAGTTGTGTTTTCTTTCATTCACACATGTTTAACACATGGACCCTGCATATTTAGGCTGAATTCTTCTCTTAAATGGAAAACACTCCTTGTGATACCATCTGGAATACAGGAAGTGGACCACTGTGTTTTTAAACACCATACACCTTCACTAGTATCATTTGGATAATTTCAGTTCTGGAATTGCCAGTCTCTACTGAACAAAAGGTAAAAGGTAGTTGCTAACTTGAAACTGTTGGCGGATAATTTCAGTTCTGGAATTGCCAGTCTCTACTGAACAAAAGGTAAAAGGTAGTTGCTAACTTGAAAACTGTTGCTTCATGACATCACAAGGTGGAGCATTTTGAGCTTTGGAGATGTAGACAGATTAATAATAAAGGGTTGTTCATGTGTGAATGAAACAAAACACAACTGTTTTTGAGGAGGTAACAACATTCTAACATGGCTTAAAGGTCACATGACTCAATTTTGCATAATATAGGACCTTTACTGAATGGTAGCAGCATCATAGCTAGCTGTAATAGTGAGAAACATTTTTTTTTCCACATCAAATACTGTATGTATGACTACATGTCTCACATTTGCTCCCCGCTTTAAAGGTACATTATGTAACTTTTCTTGAGTGACTCTTTGTTTGTCACTCCAGAAAAGTTGAGATGTTATTGCTTTGCCTCACACCATACTGTGGAATATTTCAGTCAAAGCAATGAAGTCTCGATGAAGACAGGAATACAGCATACCCTCCAATGGAAAATAGTGCAGCAAGCTAACATTTTGTAAAGATTTGGAGCAATAGTTTTTTTGTATACATTCAAATAAGCAAATAAAAAAATAAAAGATAATATACATATAACAAAACTTTAATTTCATACATTTTTCATACATATTCCTACACCTAGACATTTTATCTCCAACAACAATGTTTGTGTCCTAGATGGATGTGGGAGCAAACAAAGTGAGAATGAAAGGATGCAGCGGAGAAAAGGGAGGAATGAGAGGCCCAGAGGAGGAGTGGAAAGTGAGGTTTCCTGTCTGAGGAGGCACAGAGTCTCAGGGCGGTGTGTGGACGGGGGGAGAGAGTGGGAGAGAGGGAGGGGGCTGTGGTCGGGTGGGTATGTGTCAGCCAAGGTGGGGTCACTTGTGGCTATTACCTCAACAAACGTCAGCACTGGGAGCAGGGGGAGGCCTGCACTGCGCATGGTGGGTTTTCCTATTGCAAACATAAAGAAGACTATTAATATACTTTCATGTACTTTTGACCCAAAGAGTTTGATGACTTATATTTACTACATTTTTTTGCAACTTTCACTTGGAATATTTGAACTAACAATGCTCACTGTATGCTGTTTCACTTTTCATGGGTTTGAGTTTTCTCTTAGTCTGCACCAGTTTTAGGACTTTAGATAATTCAAAATATAATAATCTAATATTTTGTTTGAATTATTAATTTCTATGACCTTAGCTACTTATGTGGTGTCATACGTTCCTAAGGTATTGCTGTTTTGTTTGAGCATTTATTTTCTTCCTAAACATTGTTATAATTCTGAATACTCCCAGACCAAAAATTGTATGCACAAACTGTTTTTCATCAGATATGTTTTTATTTATACTTGTGCTTATTTTGGCAAATACATTTGACATTCTTTGCCCCCTGCTTTCTGTTTTTGACCAGACTCATCAGACATGTTTAGTCTGTTTTGTTTTGAAGCCATAGATATAGATTTAGAAGCCAAATGTCATGGGTCAAAGTTCACGGGCCTCCACCTTTACACTTGGAGCCACCTCTGACCCTTACCTTCCACCTGGGATATGAAGAAGCCACATGTCTACACGTGGCCAATGGTGAAACTAAACTGATTTTCAGCCTGTAATGTTATCTGTGCCATGTCTCAAATTCTGCTACCACTCTAATGCATGATTTATATACTTCTGAAATGTATATACTTGATTTATGTATATAATTGATATATTTCTAAAAAGTAGGACTGTACTACTTAATTATACAGTTCATGTCTAATTTTCTAAGAAATATAAATTAGAGACCTCATTGTTTTGATCCTATGGCTCACATATGCCTCAGCATTGAAGCTTGTTTAATTACCATACTCTGCAGTGTTTTTGCCGTTACGTAAAACCAGAACCGCCCATCTTGAACAACAGTTACTTCATTAAATAGCACCAAATGTAATAGATTCTTATATAAAGTAGCGTCTAAATGTTTCAACAGCACAAATGCAGTTAAAGTATTTAATTTTACATTTTCTTCCACACTCTGTTATACTGACCCTGAAATTAAAAGCAATTGACACCTGATTATTGACACCTGACTCAGACTGTGAAAGTACCACCACTACTACTAACTAATTTTGCCATTTAAACACCTGTCAAAGAAGCGCCCACTGCTTGTACATTTTCTCACCCAATGGTTCCACTTAAACACTAGACATCTCGAGTTGTCAAAGGCTGTTGTTTTCTTTTCTTTCCTGCTTCTCTTGTTCCCTCCGCGTGTATGTGAGTTTGGGCGAGGGGAGCTGAGAAGGAGCAAAGCACCCTGGGATGGTTCACCTCCTGCAGAGTACCTCCCAGGGTCACAGCGGGAGGCAGATAAAGTTACAGCCAACTTCACAGCACGCACACACACGGACAGACGCACGTGCGCGTGCACACACACGCACGCACGCGCACACACACACACACGCACACACACACACACACACACACACAGGCTTTTGTGGATTTGTGAGTGTGCTGTTGTCAGCATCATTTCAGTCAGTACTATACTATTCAGTTCAGTCCAGTTTTTGTTGCATTAAAAATATGCAGTTTTAAAATTTTTACTCATAGATGGGAGACATTTTGTCTTTGAAGTTGAAGCAGACACAATATAATTCTAGGAACCCGTGGAAGGATGTACCATATTGGCTTATTATACTTTTATTTTTTATTTATTTATTTTTTGCTTTGTACCAAAACATACTTGGAGAGGCGTTTGGCTTAATTCGTATTTGAGCTATTTGGTTAGATTGAAAACACTTTGTTGTGATTTTTGGCAGATTGTTATGAAATAGTGAAATGGTAAAATGAAATATTTAGGTTTTTAGTTTGACAGTAGTTGCAGTAGGCTTAAAATTAGCATCATAATTGTAACATTTTGTCATTAAAGATTTGAGTACTTAATCCACCTCTTCTGACAGGGTTAAAGTTCATAGGTCGAAAGTCTCTGTGAGCTTATAGGATCATGACGGTGCTGAAATGCTCTGTCTCTACTTTGATGTGACTGACCCCCAACGTCTTTGTAGCCACTGACCAAACTGAAACATACCTGACTAATGGGGAGTGGTGGTTTTGCAGGGGAGGAAAGAGAACGTGGAATGCTTAAAAGATACACAAACCAGCTCTTTCAGACCCTGCTTCCTTGTGCACTTCCTCCTAACCTCCACTTATCCTCCCTATGGCCTCCTCAGTCATCTCCCCTGCAACCCATTCCTGTCCAAATGCCCCATAGCCACCAGTATTTACTCTACAGAATGATAGCGAGGGAGAGAGAGAGAGAGAGAGAGAGAGGGCAAGAGAAAGGGGACAATGCAGCCTTTGAGAGTCTGTCCACCCCATGGCCCGGTGAGGAAGTCCACATGGGGGCAAGCCAACACCCCTTCCCCAAACTTCACAGCCACCCGCCACTGAACAGTCACACAGCACACAGGCAACAGGCATCCATCATTTAGGTCAAGTTATAGCTGTATGGTCAAACTTTTCTATGTTTGTGTTCATGTGCTTCTGTTCGTAATAGTCAAGGTGGAAGTGTCTGGGGAGGGGGAAGCGTGGACATCAAGGCTCTAGTGCAATGGTTCCTAAATTGTGGTACAGGTACGGGAAGAGAGTTATGGAAAAAAGTAAAATTGCCATCTTGTCTTTATTTTTAAGTAATTTTAATTAGTTGGAAATTTGGAAATTTAAAAAAAAGATGTGTGAAGCGTTTAGCAACATTTTATTCAGTTGCATCACAGTAGGTGGTATGCATATTATTAGCTCTTACGTATTAGCAATAGAGGAATACACTCAAATATGTATTCAAAATAATTATATTCATAGTAGTTGAGTAATCCCCCCAAAAAATCACCAAAGTAGAAGTATCTAGTTACCTCTCACCTCTGGCTCTGATTGCGTCTCCTGACTCCAACCACAAAGCTCGAACTCTTGGCAGTGTGCGTGTGGTAGGAATTACAGTAAGTCAAACAGACCCACCCAGTTCAGAGGAATTGAGTGAACCAGGGAGAAATGTGCAAGCAACCACAGCTTATAACAAACTGGGATCAGGTCTGCTCTGATCCCAGCGTGTTCATTTGCACTGCTAATGACACTGTTTGGCCTCATGACAAACTCCACAAAATCATTAGAGCCACAAACACTTATAGTCCTCCTTCATCATCCCATTTGGCCTAAGTCTAATCAGAGAAGTGCTGTAATGTGGGGTCGCTGATCAGTTATGAAAAGATCTCGCAGAACAGAACTGAAAATGTATAAGAAACTGTTGTAGTAGAACGCAGTCAGTATTTACAAGGTTGTGGTTTACATTTTGACATTTTGAGTCTAAATCCTAGTCAGCAGTACCTGGCTGCAGTAGGCATTTTACATTTGCATGATGTGCCTGTTTTAGTTGGATGGTAAAATTTGAAACCCCAAACCAAAATTCTGCTCATGAAGTCTGAATAGAACAGTTGTAAGGAAGAATTTTAATAATAATTTGTACTTTAAATAACATCTTATGGCAGCTTATATATTTAAAATTGCATTCATAATTTATGATATGGGTGTGCGATATAGCATTCAATTTGATCACTCACATGGCATGATTGAGGCTTAGCAATGGTATGGCTCATAAAGCTGCACAAAACACAAAAGGACAATCTTATCCTGGTTAAAAATGCACTTTAAAAACCCCAATTTACAATATAAATAATAATTTGACTACTTGATTAGTTGAAAAAATGAAAATGCTAGTTTATCTCTAGCACGTCTTTTTATTTTTTCTACCCTTTTGTCGGGTTTTCTGGTTTGCTAATTTCAGACCTTCACCTCCTGTGCACAATATAATCAGTTACACATTTTAAAGATACATTGATAACGTGAAACTCATCGCATACACACATTCTGAGATGGGGCATTGTGCCATAGAGTTGAACCCGTGCTCACAGTTTGTATGTCGTGTGTGGTCAGCAGAGCTCTCCTGGATGTGGGACAGTGAATGGTTGGTGGCCGTCCTATGCTGGGTCGCTTGAACCTGCTGACCCCTCTCAGATACAAGGGATTCATGTGGCCTGTGTCCAATGCACGGTCTCAAAGACCCCCTTTCACCGCTGTGTGTTTGAGCCAGGAAGGAAGAGAAGATTTGTGGAAATTACAGTTGCACTAATGATTTATGTACATCATTTTGTACATAGTTAAGGTGTTTACAGCACTATTCCAAATGCCCATAGGTGAAAGCTGGTTTAGTTTAGTAGGACAATGAGTCAGATACGACAATGCTTTGATGTGTGATGTATGGTGAGGAGCAGTGAACCCTAACATTCATGAATAGAGATTTTGGCTATAAACCAGGAGTACAGTACAAGCAGTGTATGAAAGAGCATGAAACATTAGTGTTCAAGGAGTGAGAGCTCAAAGACAGATTCACACAAGCTTTTTGTCTATACCATGTCAAAGTGTGTACTAGAGATTAACCGTTTTTCATGACCGATGCCGATTATTTAGATTCCCGAGAAACCAATGACTGATCAGCTGATATTTTTAGACCGATATAGAGGGCAGATTTAGATCATTTCCGCCAAATTATGTAATTTAAATTTACTACACACGCACCCACAGTCTTTTCCCACAAACCTTTAAGAGAGCTGTGTAGTCATGTTTTGCAGTCATCTCGTTGCACTAAAGTGTTAAAATAAAGATTTGTGTGTATTCTTTAGGCAGCTGGACGGTCAAAACAAAATACTGGCCTGTGCTGGAGACTGAAGGCTGATAGCCGATACGCTAAAAAGTGCAAATATCAGCCTGATATATTGGACTATCTCTAGTGTGTACCACAGCTGAACCTGGTTTAAGGCATGGCTAATTGAGCAGTTAAAAATGAAAATCAAAATGGCAGGTTTTTAATTTATTAAAATGTATTTATTATTATACTACATCATAGCAGTAGATTTTACTTACAAAATATGCTGTTTTATTATGTAAAAAAACATACTAACCATGTCGTTTAGACATCAACTGAATAGTTTAGATGTTCATTTGTCAGTCTTCTCTCAAATGTTAATGTCCCTGGACTTGTTTAAAATGTGAACTCTGGACATAATCTTTTTATTAAAATTACAAATCTAATTGCTATTGCTGTGCTTGTAAGAAAAAAAAAGCTATTTGACATTTTTCTTGTGCAGTCCTTTTAAAGGTATGTTTTATACTTAAATGAAGTGGCTGGAGTAGCTGTAGTAAGTTTCCACTTTTTTTCCCCCTTTTTTTTAGGAGTGGATCTTAAGTAAATATAATTCCTGTTGTAGAGTTGTTCAACTGCTAACGTAGTAAAAAGGTAATGGTGCAGCATGAGGTCAGCATTGCCTCCAAATGAACTCAGATGCCCTGCCTGAGCCCTGGGCCAGGTCTATGGGTCAGGTTATTGAAGATGGAGGGGGTGCAGCT
>KN470540.1:75809-108678 GCA_000787095.1 Periophthalmodon schlosseri | reverse complement strand
GAGATCACCAGCTATTGTCAAGTCAGTCTAGAATGTAATGTAATGAATGTAAAGTTTCTGAGTCCAAAGCTAAATGTCTGTACCACAATCAGCAATCAGGACTTTCAAACATAAGGTCTGTTTTTAAAAGGTATAGCATGTAACTTTTTGGAGATGACACATCATCTGCATAATTCCATAGAAATAGAAAGTTAAAACAATACTTTGGAACACTCTCCATGGAGATTGATATGTTTTATGCCATACTGTGGAATACTATAGCCAAAGGAACAACACTTCTATGGAGACAAGTGGAAGGAGGCCCTCCGCCAGACCAAATATGAGTAAGGTTTGTGAAGATGCAATCCCACTTACAGTAAGGAACTATGTTTTTCTTCTATTTTTTGGCTAAAAAGTTATATACTGAGGCTTTAAAGCTTTAAGTGAACTTTAAACGTTATGAATCAGCCTACAAAGGACATCTGCCTCATCTCAATGCACACAGGACCAAAGTTTCAATGACTACATAAGTCTCTCAAACTACAACACAAATATCTCTCACCAATCACAGATTTGACCAGGGTGCCAATATGAATGTTAGGCATGTGCATCGTTCATTGAGTGGTCTGCACCTTCTGAATCTCCTCAGGCGTCAGTGTGGTGATGTTGAGGATTTGCTGGGCCTCTTGTAGAGACATCCCCGTGATGCTGGAGGCCGCTGCAGACTGCTGTCCTGCCGTGCTCCTTGCGCGTGCAGCTGCTTGACTGGCTGTAAGGTAAGTAATAATAATAATAAATAGGGTTAAGGCCAATTAATATTAACATCAAATCAATTCAACCATAAATTAATAATGAGAAGAAAGAAGGTACCAGCAAATTCTTGTTGTAAGGCACGGGCAAATGCGCGTCCTACTACCTGCACACCCATGACAATGATCTGTGCCAGGTATTTAGCCTACAAAGAAAACAGTCACATTCATTAAGACCAATTACATCAGCAGTGCGGACACAGGCGCTGAACGTGATCGTCTTCCATTAACAGTGATCCATCAGCAGGTCTTGACAGCAGATGACAACATTATCCCCATAGCTCCATTTTTCTTTTACATATTACGATGTATCAAAATAGCACAATAACTGATCTGACTATAGCCTACACAAGATAAGCCTAGGCTGTACAAAAAAAAGTCTATGACAGTCATGCGACACTATACTATGCTAATAAAACGAGGTAGGCCTACTGCCCGGTCTTGTTAAATGTATGAGAATGACATCTCTCTGAAGGTAAATGTAAATATTCTTACCATATTGATGTTCACACGAACTGTCCTGTCGATGTTTTCACATGTACGCTGTGGAAGGTGACTGAGAGGTCAAAGTTCAATGCAGATTTTAAAATCAAGAAGAGCACAGAAGGGAGCAGTATGCGACACTGACACCTAGAGGTAGGGAGGATCCAAAAGGCTAAAATTGTTTGTCAAGAAATGATATGAAATTTAAAAAAGCCTCAACAATAATGCGATTAAAATTTGTTTTATTGCAGTATAATAATGAAAAACAAGCACATTATAAAATGACTTTAAACCACAAATTCCAGTTAAAATCCAATAAACATCACAATATTGCAATTTGGAAAAACAAGCACAAACATCAAACATCCACCTGCACTTTGTGTAAACATGATGTGCATGATTGTGCATGGCCATATGGGGTCAATTTTACAGTACAATGCCATTTGGTTAATGCCTGGGATAGTGAGATTAGGTGGAGGGTGGAGTGGAGTCATCACTGATACTGACCATCTACAATTACATTACAAAACCATAAAATTAAAATAATTCTACAGAAAGAATGTTTTCAAAGCATAACAAATCAACAATCATTTACCCCTAAAGGCCTCTAAAACATCACTGTATTTTAATCCATAACAATTTGAATAGTAGAAAATATAAAAAATGGAAATACTAAAATGTAAGTAAAATTGGCAGAAACATCTAATTTTATGGCAGTTCATGATAAAACAACGGCCCTGTTGTATTCTCAGTGTAGTTTTTGCATTACAGCAGTTCAGGAGAGAGTGTGTGCCCTGTGTAACCGAACAGGAAGACAGATTTTATTATGTGTGTTGTCCTCTCTGTATTGGTCTTTATGTACAGACATAGTTTCAAGACACATGTGTGTGGTCAGGTAGCATGTGCAAAGGCCTGTCAAGACAATAGGCAAGTGATCCATGCAAGTTTCAAAGATTATAAAAGGTTTACTCAAATGTAGTTACCATGAGTCCTGATTTACAATGTATTAATAAAAAACATGATTTTATAACACATACATACATTAGACACTCATTGTTTCATTAAGTTGTTAAAAAAGTGAAAAATGATTTGTGCTTTCTTGATATCCAAAGACAATGTACCACTAAAATTACAATTCACATAAAACAGATTTTTCCCAACTATTACAAATATGTCACCCAAAGTATACTTCCAGTTTCATGCAATCTGACGACAAGGTAAACATTATTTTCCTCATTTCAAAACATGTGCACGATTACACCCAAAGGATCCCTGCTGTGATAGTGGTGATTCACATTGTACAGTATTTTTCCATGTGCAGGTATTTAACAGGCAATTGACATTTTGGTGGCACAGTCATCTAGACAAGTGGCAACATTAGACTTCTCCAGGTCTCTCCAGTTGGCACCAATACAAAAAGGCGAGGACATTTCTCATCTAGTCATCCTAAAAAAACAAAACAAATGTCTTTAGTACACATGCTGAATATTCAAATATCAATGATACATAGGATGACCACCTCAATTTGTAGAAAAAAAGAGAGACACATTGTTGAATGTGATGGGACATGGAGGGACAGACTTGGGAAATTTAAGCGCAAAGATAATATATGCAATGACACCAAATGGCTTTTTGTCATACACATACACGCATAACACATAGATAGACTGGAATAGCAATAGGCACATCGTATTTGCCAGTACAATCAAAAGGTCTTGATTTATTTGTGAGAAAAAATATATTACCAAATGAATCTCTTTATACAAATATCACTTTTTAAAATTCATGTGGCATCAGTGAAAAAGCAAAACATTCTCAAAATAAGTGGGGCAAGGGACAGGGGACTAAATGGCTGTTCACAACAACCAAAAGAGGGACAGGTGATGGTCACTCTAATGATTCAACTCTGATAGTTCACATACCCACTCATCATCATCAACTCCTTCGAAAGCTTCCTGGGGCAGAGGGTCATCCAAGTTTCCAAGTTTAGCCACCATAGCACTAAGCAGCTAGTTTGTACACAAAAAATATAGTCCGTGAGTTTAATTAGCCTAAAATATTTAAACAATAGCATCAAAATATACACAGGCTTACCTCCTCTTTCTTTTGTTCATCGGTTTTCTCCTCCAAGTAATATGAAGAGGGCATGTACTTCCTCACTGGTGCCTCTTTGGGCGCTTCACTCACTAAAGATTACATCATGGAAAGGCAGACATTATTTCAGGTGAACGTGCAAGAGGTAGAAAGAATTAATAGACTAAAGTAAGGGAAGGAAAAGTAGTAGAAGTAGTAAGTAAGTATTAGTATATAGTGTGAGTGTGCATGTGTATAAGTATTTTAATTGGAAAACGTTTTAAATAATCTTATTTCAGAATATTCAGTATATATAGTTATGAGTATTCAGTAATATTTAAAGTTTAGCTATTACACAATATTAAGGCATTATTTATATCATGTATACTTCTCACACACTGTAGATACATTTATATTGTTTATTACAACACCTGGAGTCATGTCTTTAGGCTTCAGGCTCATCTTCTTGTGTTGACCATTGGAGCCAGAGAGCCAAGCAGAGCCTGTCAGAGCTGGTTCCCAACAAATAGCTGTTTCTGGGTACACATCGTCTTGGAAAAATTCTTTCTGCATGAACATCACACAAATAACTATACATTAAAGTTGCATACAGATGCAATATGATATCATCCAGCAGGTGGCGTATCTGCTTCACCTTAACCCGTGGGACTTTGAAGGCGACAGGCTCTATGGTGGTCTTGGTGAGCATCAGCGCCACTGCTATCTCCACCTCTTGGACATTGCAAGCAGTCTTGGGCAGAAAAATCAAGCCCTGTTCACAAAATATGTGTTCAGTTTTTATTGCTTCAACAATAGGATACAAGAAGCCAAGTAGGACAATAAGGAGTAGGAGGAGTAGTAGTAATAGTTGTATTGGTACTAGTAGTAGTAGTAGTAGTAGTAGTAGTAGTAACCTTGTGAGGCTCAGCAGTGTTAAAGTTGCTACACTCAATGAAATATGGACTTTCAGGAACAAGCTCATAAATGTGAACTCGAGTGTCACCCTAAAGAAAGTAAAAAAAAAGAAGTTGTTATTTAAATTTATAATTGTATAGATTATCATAAACAAAAGGAAAATTGAGCTTAAAAAGTTGAAATGTGTGCCTTACTTTTCCAGTGAGGATGGCCACGCTGGTGTCGGGGTCATAAAATGGGATGAGAATTGAGGGAGCAACGTCCACATTCACGTTACTCACAGCTCCAGACGACAGAGAGCCAACAGAGTACAAGTACAGGCCTCTCTGACTTTGACTGAAGAAAAACACAATGGTTATCTGAAATAAATCAGTTCACACAGACAACTATACTCACCTGTTAAATCCAGACACCAGCAGGTACTTGCCCTCACACACCCACACAATACGAGCCCCTCTGTGCCCTTCAGGACCAGGACCCTCCTAAATTAAAATAACATGAGTCTGATATCACCATAAACTAGATCACTTCTACTTCTACTAGAGTTTATTAGAAAATCAAAGAATATGTTATACTTTCTAATAAACCAGTAATGCATTGTATAACTGACAAAGAAAGGTTTAAATAAAAAGATAATTATATCTGTGCTGTACTGTCTCACTTTTCATTTCTGGACCACGCATTTTGACCTCTATCTCACAGTGGTTAGGATAAAGGTAAAAAAAAACAAAAAAAAAAAACATGCCATTCCAGGATGCTTGGTTTAACAAATCAAAATATATTGTGCTTTCAGTAGAAATACCTGCACAAATTAATCTTGTTTATATTTAAGATAATTTCTTAAATCAATATATTTTCAAGGGCATTTCTACAAAGTTAAGTAAATGTAGACAGTCCCTCAATCATCCAGGAGTGGTTCAATGTAGAGGTTTCAATGGTGGTCAACTGGACAATTAATTGAAATTGAAAATGACCAGCAGAAACGTCTTGACTGCAAAAACGATGTCCAGTTGGCCACTGTTCAATCTTCTCTACATAAAGTAAATCTGTAATTTTACCGGATCACATATTTGGCTACTTGGCTAGTGTTAATGTCAAGTGTAATGTTGTGGTGTAGACCTGCACAGGTGTAGCTGACTTGCGGGGGTCATAGATTCTAACTTTCCCATCTTTACAAACTGTGGCCAAAAGCTTGCCATCTGGACTCCACGCCATGCCAAACACCTGGATATAAAACACAAGAAAGTAGATTAAATACATAATAAAGGATCAAAGTCAGACAGTTAAAACTCAATGAGGTAAAGATTTATCCAGATGTGCGGCAATATCCAGCACCCACCTGGTCCTCGTGTCCAGACAGGACTTTGACTTCCTCTCCACTTTCCAGGTTCCACAGTCTCACCGTGAGATCATAAGACGAGGACACCAGAATCCCACTGGCCAGAGGGTGGAACTTGATGGAATAAATCTTCTCTGTGTGGCCTAAGAAAATAATAAAATCATTTCATTCATTTCATTTATGGAAATCTGTAATATGACACACAGTTTCCAGGGCTTGCATCACTACAGAGACATTTTGTTGTACCTTGAAGAATGAGCTCAGGTTCAGTCAGGGTCTCAACAAGGCCCCCCTCTGGTACCTGCCACACACGGATCTTGGCATCGTCTCCAGCTGATATTCAAAAGATCATATATTTGAGTATGTTGTCCAAAGTCCAAAGTATATAAAAGTATATAAAAAGTCCAAACTGAGCACAATGACCCACCAACAGCCAGGCGATGAGTGTTGAAGGGGTCCCAGCAGAGGTCAGCCACATTCACAGAGTTCTGAATGGTGGGCACATTTGTATCCGGTTGTCTGCCAGGCTTCGAATGCTGTGGCAGTAAAAATACACGGTATATTTCATAATTATAATAATAAACATTGCAAACATTCCATCATCATTTATTTTATCTGGATTTCTATAAATATATTATTATTATTCCCATACAATATCAATATTTTTCTTAAAAAGTCACATATTTACTTGGTATTAAACTGATTATAAGGCACAAATGAGCATAAAATAAACTTGCACAGCATGTTGACTGACCATGTAAACAGATTACCTCAAAGACACCAATCTGCCCTCCAGAGGTGGCCAGAGGAACAGCCACAAGTTTGCTGTTGACACAGAAGCCGTCGCACTCTCCGGGGGTGGTCAGGTTGACTCCTTTGATGTTGGTAATGTGAGAGTCCCGATGCATCACAGACCCTTGAATGTGACGGAACTTTGTGCTGGGACCTGGACAAAGACCATTTAATACAATGTCATGATTCAGAAATACAAGAATGACATTAATGAGTTGTTTATGCATACCAAGCAGGTTATGGATGGCCTTGGCACTCTGGCTGGGACTAGGACTGGGGACAAAGCCAGAGGAGAGGCCAGAGGTGGAGGAGGGCGAGCGGGACGGGACTGCGCTGCTACTAGGAGTGCTCAGAGGGCTACTGGAGGTGGAGCAACCACGCGCCAGATCCTGGTATTTAGTACAACAACAATAACTACATATTTCATATCAGAAATACTGTACTACAATGTGAAGGTCTCTTACATCCTTGATTTTACTGCTGGCCACTTCCTTCTTTGCTGTTAACTGACTGGTTGTCTGAGTTTTGGGTCGTTTCTCTGGATTAAGGCTGACTTTTTCCACCTAACAAACATTGAACAATTAAAACAGCTAATAACTAGACAAATTAACAACTTTATCAAAATGTCAATGTACCTGCTTGTTTCCTCCTTGCCACCACTCGTCAGCAGACATGGCAGCGGTTGTACCAACCGTATCTGGGTATAGATCCGCATGGAAGTCATTGCCCGAATTCTGGAGCACAAATGACAAAACACTGAAGCTAGAAGTTCACTGATAACACTTGCCACTATACATATAAAAGTTTCAGACCTTACGAGGGACTTGATAGCTGACTGGCACAATGTGGTTGTCTGTAAGCTGAAGAACACGCATAACTTCACACGACATGACGTCCAGTTCGTGTTTGGGCACCATGCAAACGCCTCGAGTGGATGCCTCGGTGAGACAGTGGCTCACTACAAACAATAAGAAGTAGAAACAAGAATAATGTAAACTGTAAAAGTATCAATTCAATAATGTCTCACTGAATGGTCCCTTGTCATCACCTTGAGTAAGCACAGGCTCAGAGGTAGAAACTTCAAAGCAGTCGATCACACTGTCTCCCTGCAAAGCAAAGAAAACATTAAAGTTTTAGTATTCAAAGGAGGTCTAAGCTTTAGTTACACCAAAATGTCCATGATGCAATGACCTGAAACTAAACTATAAATATTTATAGAGAACAAAGACAAAAACTGAAAAACTGAAACTGTCAGAAAGGTCATAAATATTAATTGTACCATGCCAGCCAGAATGAGAAGTCCAGTGTCGTCATCAAACAGTGGCATCATCGTCCTGAAAGACAAAATAAAGAAAAACACAGGTTAGATAACAAGAAACAGTTGATCTTTGTAATGGGGCAGTGTGACTTAAGGTTGCAGTTCAGCCTTTCGGCCACTAGAGGGGAGAATATGACCAATCAAAGTGTGTTAGTGGGAGACTTGTTTTTCCTTTTTCCCCATTTCAGAAACAAAAGTCTAGGGTATACAGTTAAATTCACTAGAAAAAAAAAATGTAATTCTGAAAAAGTCTTACTCTTTCATAGGACAGAAAGATTGTTTTTTTGTACACAGCTCACTGAGGACCTCACCTCTGGTATTAGAAATGTCAGCTGAGTATTATTTACTTTATTATTATTATATTCATAAACTAATTGAATGAATGTCCTTTTGGCCACTACAGTCACCTGCATTCTCTTAAGTTCTGAATAAGCAGATAATGAATAAACTACTCCAGCTCTAGGGACAAAGTACAAATGGATGTATTGAAGCCAAACAGGAAATCATAGCTTAGCCTAATCCATACAACGTTCCCTCATAATGTTACTATTTATCCAAGTCTTCCAGTTCTTTTCTCTGTTATCATTTTGCAGTTTATTTTCCATGGAGAGAGAGGACGCCAAGTGTGGACAGGTCCCAGCCAGGGCAAACCACTTCACATCACAGACTGAAGATAGGCCGATTGAAGTGGGGAGTGATTGCCTTATGATGATGACTTTGGGTAAAGAGACTATCCTCAAAAAGGCAATATGAAGTGAGAGAGACAGACCAATGAGGCAATGCTCCAAGTATGACACTAATAACAGAGCAAGGTAAGTGACAACATACGGCCACACAAAAATAGAACAACTATGTCTAAAAAATTTTAATTAACTAGTAGAATATTAGCAGAAATATTTTAATCTCAATTCAACTTCTTTTGTTGCATGGTTGGAAACTATTTGGCGTCTTGACAGTGTGCAGTGGTTTAAAATGCAAGCAAATGCCAGTAACAGTACTGAGCTGTCAAATTTTGATGATGATGTAGAAAATGAAAAGAAAAAGAAAAAAGCAGGTTTTCTTAGAAGGTTTTGGTCAAATTTATGTTTTTGACAGAAAGCAGACAATGGTCAAAAGTGCATCCAAGTTGTGTGTGGTGTTTGTAAACTTTGCATTCTGGTCAATTTAACTGTGTTTTCCTAGAATGTAATGCTCAGAAAAATAAAATAGCTTTACATTATTGTGTATAGGGCTGTAGTCCTTAGTCGACAAATTATTTTGTTATAATTTTTAAGGATTTATATGCACATTAGCAGAGAGGAGAAAGCATGGAGTTAAGTGGAGTTTTTAGAATGACTGGACAACTTTTGCAAATGCCACACCCCCTTTTAGTCGATTATGCACAGGGTATAATTTTGGTCGACCAAGACGACAACAGCCCCAATAGACAGAATATTAAATGTCAAAGCAACCATTAAACGGGAGGAAAAATGATCATCTTTCCGATACTTTCTTGAGGTGATTCACTGATTAGTTAATGTGTGGAACAAATTTAGTTTGAGCTGCCTCTTGGTGAGGACACTCTAGAAGAAGAAATTCTTAAACAACAACATTTTTTTTACAGCATTGTGTAAAACTGTGAAATGATCCTTAGTTGGCCACTGGAGCATTTACACCTGAACTGAACCACGTCTGTGCTCTGAATCCTACCTACATCTGCGCACATTCATCCATTTTCATTTTCATTATTGGCTTTTGAGACACAAACAAACTTGACCTTTTCTTGTTTAGTCTTTTCATCCACTTTTGACTAAAGCTTGTGAGTCAGTGAGGGGCGGCCATGCTTCATTAGGACCACTGTGTGTTCCCATGTTCTGGGCTGTCTGCAGGGAGTCCCAAAACACGTCCATTCCCACACTGCTCCTCCTTGTCCCCTTTCTATTCTCATTCACCACCTCTCTCTCTATTCCTCATTATTCCTCTAAATACACCCGGCTTCCTAAATGGCCTTATCTGTGCCTTTCTCACCGTAAATGAACAGCAAGTCAAACAGCCACATAATTGGACTGGGCGACTTTAGTGCTGATAATGACCCATGTTTACTATGGCGTTCACGCACCGCTGCGCCACTCTCGATTTTCCCACAATGCAACAGCGTACATGTGTTAATAATGCGGCTTAATGGTGTGTGTGTAGCAACAACAGCCCCTGGTCAGGCCCATGCAGGGTAAAGTGGGAGCCAGGGTTTAATATGCAGGGCTGCAAAGTTTATGAATGAAATGGAAAAATGAGACAAGGCTCATTCAAAGTCTACAAGTCCAATGCACAGGTATTCATTAGTGTGGTGTGTTAGACTGGTCTGTCTACCCCAATTAATTTGCAGAAGATGCCAAACAATAATCAATTACAATTACTTTCTTTGTATTTTAAAGTAAATCACCTTATAGCGACTATGATATTTCATTTAACGCATGTATGTAAAAAAATGTAATACATATTGTACTTATTACTTATTATTAAAGGTCCTATATCACACAAAATTGACTCCTGTGAGCTTTTAGTCATGTTAAAAAGATGATACCTCATCAAAAAACATACCCACAATTCTGTTTTGTTTCATTCACACAAGTTGGAGTAATTCTGCATTATTAGTCTGTCCACATTGCCAAAGCTGAAAATGCTTTGTTCCACCTTGTGATGTCATTCAGTGGTAGTTCTAAAGTTAACAGCTATTTTTTGCCTAAATTAAACTGCTATATACTGCAATACACTAGATTTACCATCAATTGTTGCCTTTTCTAAAAATATTTCAAAAAATTTTTCAGTTGAGATTACCGCAAAAAGTCTACAATATCTCCTGGTGCCCAGTGAAGCAAAGACGTTTCAGCGAGGCTAAAATAATAGATGTAACTTTAAAATTAGGCATCTCCAAAGCTGCATGATTCTAGCGAGTGTGTATGGAGTTTCAAAACACAGTGAAGTGCTTCCAGTATTACCACTTCATGACATCACATGTTGGAACGGAGTTTTTTCTGTTTGAGAAAAGACCTCAGCCTAAATATGCAGGATTTGTGTGTTAAACATGTATAAATGCTAACTCCAGGTATGTTTGTGATAAGGAAACAACATTACAACATAGATCAAAAATATGTGTAATATAGCCCTTTAATAATAATGAATTTGTCTTATTAGCAATTTATTCACACCCCATATTTGTGAATTCGTGAGTTTTTAAAGGTCTGGAAAACATCTACGGTATATTTCATTTCTTTTAATGTCTTCCCTTTTCTAACTAATACTGTTATTTAAGGTGATAGACCCAAGTGATAATTCTCGTATCACCTTCACCAATCCCATAATCCTGTGAAATGGTCCTCCTTGGATTGACTCTGTCTCTAGTGATTCTGTCTATCTGAGGTTACACAAAGCAGAGCCACACCTCACATCTGCCCTCCATCAGCACACACCCCTGTCTCACACACACACACACACACACACGCCTGTCTCACACACGCAGCCCTCAGAACATCATGCACTGACCTTATACCTATGACAGCCGCCTTCAGCACCAGCAGATAACATGGCGGCATTACTACAGTGGGCACCTATGTTTATCAGAGCCAGTCAGGATAAACTATCACTCTGTTGTTTTTGCACAGGATACAAAGTGGTAAAGTAGCAGTAAAAATAGTTCCTAAATAGTCCTAAAATAGTATTGAACAATATGACATAAAAATAAAGCAACATTTTTTTTTCAATAATCAAAATTCAAAGTCTGAACTTTGCTTCAAACCACATGCTTTTACTGACAGGGGACCGGATCAATTAAAGACCCAAACAAGATCCAAGCATAGCATATAACTGACAATTAGAAATGACTGAATCACGACCTTGATTAAAATTCTATTAATTGCACTGATCTACTTAAAACTGTTTTTACAAGTTACTATGAAAAGGTCATGACAGCACAAGAAGCAAAAAGTGTACTCCAGCTTATGATCACAGGGGATATCTAATAATGGGATACACATTTCTAAATCTAAAGGAAACTAGAAGATTCCTTGTTTGATAACTATATTATAGTTTGAAAAGACACCAAGTTGAGGAAACTCCCATTTGGTTTACCTTGCCATTAAAGATGATACAAGGACATTTTGAAAATCCATTCCACATGGTCTACCTGGACTCGTTTGTGCTAAAAGCATGACAAAATATGAAACTTGTGAGAGTGCATTATGTAGCACAGATAACATCGGACACTGCAGTGCATTAAAGAGTATGAGATCTATGTGGGTCTAATGAAAGCAGCCTGCTGAGGTATAAGGTTGTACTGTGGCAGCTATGACCAGATCTGTATCAGTCAATGGGACCTTTCTCTGTCTCTGTCTTTGGCGGTGCTAGCGCTAACAACACACTGCACTGCTCAATGGGTTACAGTCCACATTTATAAGAGCAGCTAAAAACATGGTTTAATACAAGACTGACATGCTGTGTCCAGATATTCTTTTAACACAAAACATATGTGTTGTTCGCAATTGTTATTGAAAAAACTTGCACAGTTGTGAGAGGCAAGGAAACGGCAGTCTATACTAAACGGCTTATTTAAACAAACACTTAATGACATGACAATGAGAAAACTGGTTCTTTCCAGAATAGTCTTAAAATGGTCTTGATCTATATCTAGTATATAACTACATGATAAATCTATAAAAATTACTATTATTTTGTGTTGAAAATTACATTAAAAGAAAATACATCTATTGTCTAAAAAGTGATTTAATGATCACTGTAATCACTCCTTTATTTATCATTTATCATTATTTTTACGTCAGCAAACATCTACACAACTAAAATCTTTAAATGGCAAATTATTGTAAATCTTGTCTCTCAATCCCAATCCCCAGTATCTATCTCCTGCTGTTGTGTGAGTTCTATCTGAGGCAGTGAGCGTCGCAGTATTATCTTTGAAGGTGAAGGATCTGTTGAACTGTGAACTCTGCCCACTTGAGTATCAGTGGAGTCGGGAGTGTGCCTGCAGCCCAAACAGCTGTTCCAGCCAACTGCACTGTCCACAGCCCTGGGACACTAGAGCCGCAGGTTACACTATCACACAGCAATGTAATGTAGAGGACACAGGGCAATCTTAGGTCACCAATCCAGTGTTTACATAAGATTTGGGAGTTTGCATGTGCACTTAAGGTCAGACCAGGAAGTTTGTTTGAATATAGTTATACAGGGAACACAATTAAAGTTTGAAATCATATACATATGTCTTTGATAAAACATTAAATTCTCAATATTTAACTTATACCCTTGAGCAAGAAAAGTTTGAGTTTTTTGAGTATTATTGAACAAGACTGAACCAGGACTAGACCAGGACTTGACCAGGACTTGACCAGGACTAATCTAGGACAAGAAGAGAAACTAGAAACTAGAATTTGCTTGTGGGTCTTATGAATTGTTCAGTGAGTTATTAACCAGGTCATAGAGATTGACCAATATGTTTTTTTTCTGAGCGACAGATGGCTGATAAGCTCGGCCGATATTTTTGGACCGATATGTAGAGAGACGATTTTTATAATTTTCCTCAAATGATGACATTTAAATTTACTATAAACTCTCCTGCAGCCCATTTTGACAACAAACCTATAAGCAATGTATATTTTGTGCAGTTATCTCTTTGCGCTCAAGTGTTCAAATAAAGTTTTATGTGTATTCTTGAGGCAGTAGATCGGCCAAGACTAAATATCGGCCTGTGCTGGAAATTGAAGACTGATAGCTGATACGCTAAAAAGTACAAATACTGGCCTGATAAATTGGTTGGCCGGGAATATATCTACATCTAGTCATAACTTCTTTGTATCTTTGTAACAGGATTCAAGTATCTCGAACAACAGCTTTCCTGCAGACTTGGCTGGTTAATTTTAAGGCTTAAGTCAAAACACTCTCTGCAGAGGAACACCCATGCTCATGAAACTAACTCCCCTTGTGTGTGGAGTTGGACACAGCTAACAGTTTTAAGCACACTTACACCGCAGGCCCGTGGATCTACAATGGGAGGGACTGGTGTAGAATAATCCACTGATGATTAAATTAGATTCAATAAAAAGCAGAGAAGGTTCTTAGTGTCTCCAGGATGTTAAGTCCTGGGTCAGTTTCAGCGCTGTAAGAATGTCAATAATAATATCAGATGGCTCCAGTGCTCGCATAGCTGTGAGAGGCACTGTTCATGTCTGCAACAAGTCCGGCATTGTATAACTCAATAACACCTTGTGCCATTACGCAAAACAACTGTCTCATACTAAATCAAATTTAAAAAATACTACAAAAACAACTACATCAAGACACAAGCAGAGCTAAATCAGGACTACACCTTAATTAAAAGATAAAAACATATTGACAATTATTAAATTTAAATTATAATGCAGTTATATATTTGTCCAAGTTTACGAGTGCTCCCACAGGAGTTCAAATCAGGTTACAAAAGACCCTACCGACTTCTTCAATATTAACTTTAGACTTACTTTTTCCACTGTTTTGGCTGTGTGCTTAATAAATAGTGCCGCCCAGCACCTCCAGTAGCCTGTTCATTAGAAGGGAATTAGAGCTGACGCGGTACGTTCCTGAGAGGAGAAGAAAAGCCAGGATTGTTGGATGAGGGGCCAGCTGTGGGCCTGTCTGAGCCCCAGTGATGAGGCTCTCAGATGGGCTGCCAAGCTGCTGCACTGCCCTCTCCCCTTCACCAACATCCACCTCCAGTGCACAAGAAAGACGGCCCCAGGTTTCATTAAAGTGAGTCCCACCAGCCTGCGTCAGCCGCACGCTGGCCTTTTCAGGGTCTGGACATGTATTCAATATTTTAAAGGAACTCTTATTTGCAATTGTAATTCACATGGTAAGATAAGTAACTACAAAGGCAATCCTCCCCAGTCTTCAATGATGTATACTAAATAAATGTTCTGTTGATGAAAGAAAATAAGCGTATGCAATTTGCAAGTCTTTACGTGCCTGGACTAGGGGACTGTAATCCTGTCACACGACCAGACCAAGACCAGACCAAGACCAGACCAAGACCAGACCAAGACCAGACCAAGACCAGACCAAGACCAGACCAAGACCAGACCAAGACCAGACCAGGATTAGACCAAGACCAGACCAAGATCAGGACTAGATCAGGACCATAGGTGAGGTTAGGAGCACAGATCTAGACCAGGACTAGACCAGGACTAGACCAGGACTAGACCAGGACTAGACCAGGACTAGACCAGGACTAAAACAGGGCTAGACCAGGACTAGAAAGGGACTAGACCGGGACTAGACCAGGACTAGACCAGGGCTAGACCAGAACTAATCTAGGACTAGAAGAACACCAAACGAGGTCTACATCATGACTAAAATATGGCTAAACCTGGACAAAACCAAGAGGTGTGTAAATGCAGTCGTAAAATGAAGGTCAGGACATTAAATCTCAGTGAAACATATTTTTTGGCACTTTGGCATTATGACCCTATACTTCTTACTCATCATCTTTTTGACAGCAGTAAATCACACACAAAATCCAATTGTGTAAAACACCAAACACAACACAACACAAAATGTCACCATCAGAACCTTTAGCTCAGACCAGCCTACATAAGTGCCATGTAAAAGTGTGGTAAAAGGGTCCAGACAGGGAGGCCTGTAAAGCTGTAAGGTCACAGGTCGTAAAACTGAGGAACTCCGAGCGGCTGATGGCTCCGGCCTGGGAGGGCTATGGTCATGTAGGCTCAGAGGGGACGCTGTAGGGTGGGTGGGCATGAAGACGTCACCCTGAAAAACTCTGTGAAACTGTGCAGAGAGGATAAAACAACAGAAGGAATCATTACCTATGGGTGTAATGAGTGTCAAATATATATATGCAATATATGATAATTTGTAAGGCATGTATTAAAGACATTTTGTAAACATTTTGTAAACAGATAATTCCAATGCTGCTTTTGTATTTCATTTACATTCTGACAAACATGTTCTTCTTTTATTCAAATGTAGTTGCTGTAATCACGGTGTTTTTAAAAATTGCTTTATGCATGTAATGATGTTAAACTGTAGGTTTGCAGTGGCATCATGGTAGTTACACCTCATGGTAAGGAATTTTGCTCAACTTTTTTTTTCACAATATCTGCAAACGAAATTTTACCTGTATCAAAGTGAGGGCTGCAACAATTAATTGGAATAATAACAACTAGTTCACTATAAAAAAAAATCATAATCGCTATCTGGACTATACCGACTCTCATACACATGCCAAAAGGTGTTTTATAACAAAGACACTGGCATATTTAAATACAAATTAAATCCAAACTTCAGCCTTCAGTCACAATATTTCAATGTTTGTTTGGTAAAAAATGTATATTAAAAAAATTACATACATTAGAAATAAACAGTTACTAAATTGTTGCAGCACTAAGGTCAAATTTGTTGCCTTCTATTACCCAATAACAAAAACAGGAAAGATCGTGTTGGAAAGCCCTCTCTGTAATGTGCACTCTATACAGTGCTATGCTAGCCTCCATTCTCTGCATGTATTTGTGTGCCCCCATCTGTGAGGTATGACTGTGTTGACGGCCTGGCTCTTGAGGCTGCAGGAAGAGATGCGTTCCGCGTTAACCCCAGGGTCCATCATCAAGGCTGCCCTGGATGAGCATTAAATGACCTGTCGACGGGGGCCTGGGAACCTCCGAGGAGAGCCTAGCACCTCACAAGATGGAGAGGGAGGGAGAGAGGGTGAGAGAGGGAGAGAGAGGGATAGATAGGGGTAGAGTAGGACTGTGCAAGAGGGAGGGTTAGGGAGAGAGACGGACTGAGAGAGTGAGGGTGGGTTAGATGAGAGAGAGAGAGGAGATGAGACTGAACACAGACATGGGAGGGTCATGACCAGACATACCCTGTTCCCTGTTAGGGCACCGGACACTTCTGGTCACGGCTGTTCTGGTCGGAAGGAAGTCAGGTAATTGTTTACGCGACTAAACGACAAGAGGAGGATGATGAAGTATGATGAGCTGCAGTTTAGCAGGTCCTTGGTTAAAGTGAAGCAAATTGAGTCTGATGAAACATCTATAGGTGTTAGGGTGTCAAGATGAGAAGTACAGTAGAGTATAGTGCCCAAGACGCAAACTGTAAGGGTATTTTATTGGTGGTTTTCAGATTCTAGAATGTGATGATGTTATACTCCCACATGGGGGACAAGGGTCAGATTTCCCTATTAATTACATTGTACTTTCCTATGAAATATCCAAAAGTTGAACCTGATCATTTCTTTAGTCACTAGACCCTAGAACTTGCTATATTACAAGAAAATCTGATTAGCACTGATTAGCTGCCCCCCATCTGTATTATTATGGGCCTATAGAATACAGTGATGTCATCTGAAACCCAGCGATACATTCTACCCACCACTGTACAGAGCTATTGTGGTTAACTAGTAGAAATAATAACTTATTATGCTTTAATGCAGTTAGCTTTTAACAATAACATAAGTTGATATTTGACATTTTGTACATTGTAAACCACAATATTGACCTACAACAGAATTAGAATAAAAATAGGACTGTTAATTTAAAATATCTTGCTACACAACATTGCTAAAACCTACATGTATAACTTGGAGAATTCATCTTTCAAATAATCGCAACTAAGTACCAAGTACTAAGTGGATCTGGGTGGGGATAGGGGGTAGGTGAAAAGAGATTTTCAGAGCACTGAAACTTTGAATACAGGACAATAAAGGATTACTTGAAAATGCAAACCAAATCTAACTTTGAGTAAGCTAATGAGGAGGGGAAACCATTACAGCAGGGTTAAAAGTCTATAAAAGTTGTTTATGGCATTAAGTTCTGCACTGTTATTATTCAGTAATGTGTGTTTGACCTTGACTTTGTTTTCAGATTAGTTAAAGTGAACAAAGCAAAGACTGAGTCATTCTGAGGCCCACCCTACCAATAACAGATCTCTACATTAGTTCCAGTACTATTGTTGTCCAGTTATAAAGACTGAAAACTCAATGAAAGTACAGCTCCTACTGAATATTAAGCCACAGTGCGCTCAAAAACTGCAGTCCTTGACCCTGTCCCAAGACACACAAGCCCCAATCCAAACCAAGGCACACTCACTCTACTGTGTACGACTTTTCCTTCACTTACGGCCAACTCTGAATTATTGGAAATAGTCAACCCATAAAACCCGCTGATTTATGGATAGAAAACATCTCTATTTAATATTTATTTTTTCTGTCTGCAAATGAAAACGTGGGTCAGTGCCAGCCAGAGAGAGGAAGAAACATAAAACATCTCGCACAACTTTTTCAAGCTCACAAAAAAAATCATGAGTTGGTCTTTTCATCAACACTGCAGTGCCTGTTTTGTCTCTGTGGTGTCCGGAAGTTTTATCACAGTAGTTAACAGAGAAAGAGGACACTTATCTTCTCAGTTGGTGCCATGGAACTGACTCATCTCTGGGTGACACACGTCGTTGTGTCCAAACTTGTCCTATCTGCTCCATATAAAATGTCACTCTCGTATCTCCCCATCTTCAGATAAAAAAGCTAAATTCTTTCCTCACTGAGTAAAGATTGATAGCAATGTAAGTGTTAAAACTTTTTGGATAATATTCTCTTATTTCATACGTGGTTATATCACCAGATTATTTCCCTGATAAAAAAAGATTTCTTTTTGTAGGTCAAGGGAAGGAACTGTATTCAAAGATTCCTTTGCTGCCTACATAGCAGTTTTATAAACCAACAAACATTTTTAGCGCTTTGCCTGGAATGTTCCACAGTATGGCATTAAAGTTCCATAAAGACAAGCAGGTGACGCCACCAGGCCAATTTACAGGTAGCATGGCCACTCACAGTAAGAATGAATGATTTGAGCACTAAACACCTGTAATTGAACAAATGCAACAAAAATAAGTGATTATCATACTGTAAAATGACAGAGAATGCAATAACATCTCCATGGAGACAAGCAGGTGGCGCACCCGGAAAGTTACACTGTGTTAATTTTTCAAACTTCTTGTGTATGTGTATATATTTAAAATTAAATAAGATTAATATATTCAAACTTGTCAGTTTGAATACAAATCAGTCTGAGAACAGCTACAGATGACAGATAACATGGAAAATACTAATTTCAATATACACGTGAACATATATCGGTACAAACACATCTCTTCATTGCTAATGGTATAATTTCTCAATGGGTGGTTATTATTAACGTAAAGAATCCCACGCCATGTGAAACAGCACTGCCGCAGACTGAATAATGTGTAAGTTCATTCAAACACTGATTGTTTTTCTCGGCATAACCTCACCTCCTCTTCTTGTCCTTAGTGGACTATCAACACATGAAGGCTTGTAATTTACTTTTCAGTACACCCACTCTAAATCTGTTGCTTTAATGACCAACGCTGGGATAAGGACTGTAGGAACCAATAAAAGCCTCACTGCACCGGGCAGATTTACGGACGCGATTATCCGACAAACCTGGGAATCAGAGGAGAAAGAGAAGTAGATAAGATGAGTATCATAGTAGCATGGTAAATCATAACAACTACGCACAATCTCTACATGGATCCATAACAGCACACTTTGAGTGATTTTCACAAAGCATCTGCACAAGACATACTGTTGCTTAGACTTGAAAGGCCTTGTCAAGGTACATCTACAAACCACCATGAACAACGTTTTGTTTTTAATTGTTGTGACTGCATTATATAGCAGCCCTGGCAAGGTATCCATGCCTCAGTTACAATTTATAACATATTCAGATAACTTAATAATGGGATAATAGTTTAATGCCATAAACACACAACTATATCACTCTCCTGTTATGAAGTGATTAATAACAAAAAGTACCCTTAGCATCCATTGCCCCCTTTATGCCTTCTTATGACTGGAATTATTATATATATTCAGTACAACAAGGCACATAATACAAGTATTTTCAATGCAAATCAGAATCTTAAAAAAAAAAAAAACAATCACAAAACTATACATTTTTATATTAATATCCAACATCTTCATGATTAATTAGGTGCAGTACAAATGCATACAGTTTGCATTTACAAGGAAATGCAAACTCCAGTAACTGTACTCCACCAGAGCAATTTGTTAACACAATTCATGGATATTCCCATTGTTGCACTGAATTAACCTCAGATGGCGTTGTAAACAGATTTTCTCGTTCCAAGTCATACGAGGAAGCCCCCTAAAATGGATATCTTTATCCCCATGCTTTCTTAGCCTTTTCATTTCAATCAAACCTCCTGCTTTGACCCCATACTCTGTGTCAAAGCCTTACATTAATCTTTCTGTGGACTGGTCTTCTTATCAAGGCTGTGAGAAGTAATCCTCACCATCTGACTTAAGGAACACTGTATTTGTTTAATTTAACCCTTTACAGAACTAGACAGGTAACAAAGGGAGTCAAAGTAAAACTTTCATCCTGATTTTGGGGCGTTGCTGTCTGCCATGTAAAATTTCTTACTAATTACATTAATGATGATCAGTGTTTCCCATTAATAGAAAAGACTATGGTCACAGTCTACAATTCTCCCCCATAGTCTAAAAACAACTGTACTATACATTGCCATCACAAAACACTTTGTTCACACTTTGTTGCCGATCGTCTTATCATTTAAGTAACTACTGGGCAAAAATTACTGCTTTAGGATTGCATATAGGCAATAAACGTCATTTATACACCACAAATTGTATGTAAAGTGATATTATTAAAATTGAAATTATTTATTTATATTACACTACTGGGAAAATGAAGTTGCCAATAACTGTATGCATTCAACACAATGTACCAAGGACTATAGTTCAGACATGATAAGCCTAACTATGTGATTTTTTTGTCTGTGAAAAGTGCTGTAAAAGCTTACATCCATAATTACACAACATGCACACATTATCAAATCATTACACCTGACCCCCACACACCCTTTGGCCTCTGTCTAATCAAGTTCCAAGCACCATTCTATAAAACAGTGTTGTCATAGTGATCATACTGTAGCCAAGCCGCTTCCTGCCCTAAACCACAAGCATGGTGCTGTTACCCAATACCTGACATACCAGACTGCAGGGCGAGAATAACACTTGGGAGGTGGACACAGGAGGGGAGGCAATCAAGGATGGAGTGAGGGCAAATAGGAAAAATGTGCCCAAAAACATAGAGGACGCTCACTCAGTGTCCTAGTGCTGATCATGGGAAAGTGCCACTATCCTTTGACCCTAAGAGTAACCAAGCAAAAAAAGCTCACCCACGTGGCCTTTAAGCTCAACCTTTCTGACTTAAGATGCCCCCGTTCAACCCTCACTGCACTCTTCTATCATTCTTATCTGAGCAACTGTGATAAGCAGAAAATCCACCGAATCACTGGATACAAGTGTGCGTAAAACTAGACCACCACTGGCAAATATGGAATCCAGATTTTAAAAGATGCCGTGGAGTGCAGTGGATAACTCAAAACACATGCATACTAAATGAAAGATGTTCCCTATTAACTTGGTAATAGATTTTGGTAAACCGAGAATTAATCTATGTTGAATTGTCCAAGTTTTAGCAACAATGAAGAGGTGCTATGTAACTAAAAAACTTCTACTGAAACAATTACCAAAAAAAACAGACTTTCCATTGCAGTACAAACTGTAGTAATGAGTAGTACACACTGACATAGTAGCAGGCTGACAGTAGTGATAGTAGTAGGCTTATATTTTGTAAAATAGTGGAAGTGGTAAGAGTAAAGTTACCAGTGGAAGTATATGATGTAGAGTGATTTGTATAAATATAAATAATACAAATCGCAAAGGCGGTAGTCGTACTAGTAGGAGATAAAAGAAAGGATAGATGTAGTATAAATAGTAGCTTGAGTTCAAAGAAACTTTTGCTTGAGTACATATTTTGAGTCTTGCTTTGGTTCTCTCCTCTGATGGTATATACATGTAAACCTCTGGGTGAACTATGGTGGGACCACATCAATCTGCTGCAAAAACAACCCAATGTTGGCTAATAATAGATTCTTGTGGCTTATTTAATGACATTATAATACCATAAGAAAGACATAAAAATCCTCAAAACAATAAAGCGTCCACACAAGCAAAATAATAAACGATATGACCAATAGCAGACAACATTTTCCCCATCTCGTGACCTCCTGCGTGTGTTCTCAAAAAGACAGAAGTGAGAGATAGAATTAGGGCCATATTTCTGCACGATATTCAATTAGCTACATGCAACTAGGTAAACAAGATAATTCATACATAAAAACATACATGTGAAAGGTTCCCTCTGCTGGGGACAGTTTTATGAGGATTACATTGACTTATAATGGCCTGAGCCAGCAGGTGGGAAGAGTCAACATTTCACCTGTGTTTAGACAGCAATTTATATATGCACACACAAACTTCTGCTTTGGTTACATTTGTGTTCTCATGGTAGTGACTTGTTTATCTTTATTGCTGTTCAGGGCTATGCGATACATGTAGAAATATGTGGATTATTCAGTGGACCTCTCAATACTCTTACCATTTCAAGATTTTGTCAGTTTGTTAGAAAATGCCAGAGACAAAATAAAGTAAATCAATACAATACATAGAAAACTCACTTGGAAAGAAGGGGAAAAAAAGAAAAAAAAAAGAAAAAACAACTGGGCTTCACCGATCACAACACCTAATTAATTTTATTTTATCCCCATTTACTGTACATTCTCTGTATCTTATTTTCTCACTTACAAATTACTAGTATTAGCACTCTCCTCTGCCGTCTCCACCTTATCCCCTCCAAAATCATGGAAATATCACTCACACACACACACACACACACACACGCACAACACAGACTTATCACATACAGTTGTAAATAGCTGTTACATCTACAAACCCTGTTATGTCTTGGTATGTCTTGGTATATCTTATCACTTGTCACTACTGTGTATGACTGGTCACTATGTGTGTCTGTCTTGCATAAATTTATCTTATCACTTGTCACTACTGTGTATGACTGGTCACTATGTGTGTCTGTCTTGCATTAAATTAAAAAAAAAAAAAAAAAAAAAAAGGAAACTCACTTTGGGCATTTTAGACATGGAAAAAACTTGGGGGTAAAATGTGGCTAAAAAAGCTGCAGATGAATCCCAGGCTGCCCTAATGGGAAAGACATGCCCGTTTCCCAAAAGACTCCACCTACTCCTCACGAAACATATTACACTGCTCCTGAATACTACGGAATACAACTACTGCTCTATATTAACATACTGCATGAGACCTAAAGAAATATTGCGGAGGTTGGCCACAAGATGGAAAATAAATGTGTGCAATTTTGCTCAAAAAATACTATCATTACGTGCTACTTTATGACAAATCAAATTAAAAGATTAAATTTGGCTATACTATTTTGAGCTCAGCTATTCTTGTTTCGCGACATTTAAAATGAACGTCTTGTAAAACGTCTCTTTTCCAGGCATGGTTTTGAATAGGACGATACAATAGACCTCAAACCAAAGGCATGTTTAGACCATTGAGGGGCCATCGTCTCAATGAGAAACTTATGCAACATTATAAAGTGGGTTGGTACAACTTAATAACTATACCTTAACAAAGCATGAACATAGATTTAATTCATAATTTAAATGTGTTTACTAAGTTGTTACTAAGCCTCAATCATTCGTAACAAACTAAAATCAAATGTGTTCATATGTTATTGTTCAAACTGTATGAAGACTAATTAAAGTGTGGTCATTATGTGTTACCTGTGGATTCAGGTATGAAGAAAATTCTGACATTATAGAAAAAGATATAATATAGATTTTAAAAGACACAATATTAACTGTGATATTTATTGATGTAATTTTCAAAGACAGTCTGGTCTGAGGTTATCCAGAGGGTTATATGCTGCGGTCACCTCCTCCGCTGCTCTCACACTTTTACTGGATCCCTGGGGCTGTGTTAGGCAGCGGCCTGGACACCTCTCTCCATCTTTTACTGGACAGGGTGATTAGCAGCGCAGCAGGATGACAGCACATGTACCATAACACACTTACAGTGGCCCAAGGCTGAGATTTACACCAATTACAAGCTAACTACCAACATCCCGAGAAGAGGTTCTATCTATATCTAATCTGGATTACTCATTTTTATACATTTTATACACTTGACAGCACAGTAATAGCATGGAAATGGTAAGTAGATGTTTTTCACTCCAGTTTCCATATACTTACCAGGTATTACAAGGAAAACAGTTTCATGATAATTTACAGTGGTTTTGTTTTAATTTAATTATTCATTTAATTATTCGTTCATTCTATTGCTCTAACTGTAAAAAGTTATTCACGCTAAATGTTTAGTGGAAATTCAGTATTTCATTCTCAAAATCAATTTAAGGGCTTGGGACAAACACAAGAAGGACACTGAACTGTCCATCTCTATTTGCAGTTTTAAATATTTTAGATTTACTAGCCAATTGTAACACATTTAAAGATTCCACCTCTAATATTAAGAACGCTCCAAGGAGCCCATTTCTGTCCAAAGAAATATGCTTCCACTGAGTTAAGGCAGAAGATTCCCTGTACATTTCACCTAACCGCAAAGATAAATAACTCTCCTCGGATGACCTCAGCTCTGTTTTAAGATGTTTGTTGTGCGCCACAAAGAATGATTTCTGAGCATGCCGTAGGTAAAGACTTACAGCCTCTTCTGTTTAAACACTGAGGGGCTGCATGTGCGCCCTGTGGGACCCGCGTGAAATCACTCCTCGATTCCTGCAATTGGCCATAATGTCTTGCAGATGGTACTGTGCATGTGCAAGAGTATAGGGCAATAACTTCTACAGTAGGAGCAGTGGGACCAAGGAGTGAGTCACCGACTGCACGGAGACAGCTATCAAAAAGTAAACCAGACCAAAGACACTCAGCTACACCAAAGGCTGCCACTAGAAATGTTTAAGAATAGTTCAAGCAAGATAGGATGATAAAAAATATAAGACTGTGTTATGTTTAGTAATAGCAAACAGATTATATCTAATTTCTAATGTACCAGGAAGCTACAAAGCAACAAGTAAGCCAGGACAAAATGTATAGTGGACAAATGACACAATATTTAGAGTCTAAACCAAAACAATCACGCAGAATCAAGAGTAAAACATGATTCACCCAGGGCAGCCATGACTCAACTGAAGGACTTAACCCATAACTAAACCTGGATCACAACAGGATAAAAGACTAAATCTATATAAAACAAGAACGCAATCAAGAGCCATCTTAAATGCTTAATAGTCCCACTTTACCTGATGTCCCACTTTACCTAAATTCACCCAAAACCAGGACTCAATTCAGAGGTAAAGAAGCATGGAAAAAATATAAGCCAGAACTAATTCCAAATCCAAAACAACAAAACATTAGCCTAATTTATATTTTAGACAACACTGTTACTGACTATAAATGCAGCTACACTAAACCAAGTAAGAAACCCATTCCAGTAGAAAAAAACAGAAGAGTGAATATGCTTAATCAGTGGAAACCAAGTTATCGTTAGTTCAGAGTTTAAGACACTATGAGGGGCTTGAGACTGGAGACATGTCTGTTTGCCCAATGTCTTTTCCTGCCGCTGTCCAGCTTAAGGGTACATGACATCACCTCGCAAAGAGCTGGCCTGTTTTCAATTATTTTTACTATTTCTTGTCAAGGTGGGGAGCACAGAAGCAACAACAGCTCCAGTAGACTAAATAGAGGAGTCTTGTAAAGTGGAGGCGTCACAGTCCTGCAGAAATGTGCGACGTGTGGCTCAGTGTACACACAGATCCTCTTACTGCCGGAGCTGGAGTCAGTGACAAACAGGCTGCCAGCTGCTGACTTAGGGAGTCTTCAAGAGCTTTCTCCGATGAAGAGAAGATGTGCAAACCATATGTAATACTGAAGTAATGTGACAGTCTATGCAAACTTGTACTTGAGTTGTATCAAAATTTCAAATTAAAATGATTGTGAACAGGCTTTAAAATTATGTCAAACTTATTTCTGGTTAATACACATCTCCAAATAATATATTAACTGATACAATTTCATGTCACTTCAAATAAGCTATTTTGTTGAAAGTCCGATTGTAACAGTGTGCTTAAAGTAGACCTATTATCTTTTATAATTTTATAATAGACATTTCATAATATTGTTATAAAAACGAACAACCTGTGGCTTTGATACATTAAAAGCAGTTCTATACATGGATTCAAATTACTCAAAACGGCTCAAGAGAACTTAAACCAGTAGTTTATCTGATGTGGCTACCTTGAGTTTTACTTTGGACAAAACACACCACTGCGCTAAAAAAGTAGGCTAGTTCAGGAGCAGTGATAATCAGTTGAGTGAAACGCTACTCCGTCCACAGCCCAGTGAACTGCGAGCCCCTCGGTGCAAGGTGCCGCTGCGCCCTGCCTCTACACTCCGCGCGCAGCTCGCCCCTCCCATCGCTCCGCTTCAACTTTCTTTGGGCTCTCTCCAATAAAGCGCTTTTTGTCCAGGAGGCAGCACTTGAGCGGATTCCTTGACGTGGAGGCTGTGTACGTCTCTTCAAGGATTTCATGAAGACCGATCACTGTGAGTTTTGCTTTGAGCGAGTGCGCACACGAGACAGAACAACTTAGAGAGTTGGATTAAACTTTGTTCATTACTTTACGCTACACTGGGATAACGACACGGGGGCGTGAGCGACTGTCTGCGCTCTCAACTGCTGAGGCTGAAGTAAAGGTAAGAATTCCATGCTTTCGTTTATAAAACAAGGTTACAACAAAAAATAGCGACTTTGTGGAAGTCCAGTTAGAACAAAAGCAGTATTACGCCCGGTAAACGTCAGCTCCAATCAATCTGCTAACACGACCTCGTTGTTAAATACGCTTTTGCCAACATTACAAGAAAATGACGCATTAAAAGGTAGTTTTACTGGATCTAAACATATGATTATAAAACAAGGGTTGTGTTTTTTCAAGACAGTGGCATTTCTGCCAAACTCAAATATAGAAAGCTGTGCTCTGGCGTAAACTGTTTACTACAAGACGTGTGCCAGACTCTAGACGCGAGTTCCTGAAATTTCACATCAGCACTTTTCGAGGGCACAATTCCTTAGTGAGAAATGTGGAAAAAAAGAAAAAGACATGTGCTTAAATCTTGCAGCCGGGACGAAGCGCTGATGAAAGGGGCATACGATGGACCACAGGACACAACGCAGCGTCTGGACTTCACCGGGCACAAGCCTTCACTTGGCTCTGCTGACACTGGGGAATACTTGCGCATAGACCTGACATAACAATTTAAGTGGCTTTACCCGTTTCTCCCAGTAAGAAATATACTAAACCCCATCATCACAGCTTACATGAGTTTTCCCTGGCATGTGGACAGATTAAGTGATAAGGGGCTGAGGCTGAATTCCTGCAGATTAAATCTCTAAGTGACCCACACCAGTAAAGATCCAATAAAGTGATATGACTGGACACGTTTCAAGTCATCTCCATGTGTGAGCCAAGAAGAAACAAAGGACTGTCCCATTTCTGTTAAGAATTTTGTTCCATATAATTCTTTAACTGTTTAAGTGTGCTCATCTTAGGAGTGTCATATGAGTGTTGGGCATGCAAAAATAATTAAAACACTAAGTACACTAAGTTTTCTTTAATAAGACGTTTTTGAAATATTTATAATTTGACATGAACTGTTCCAGAACTAAACCATTACTGGACATTTATGTCATTTTGTAATATTTGTGTCTAATAAAAATGCGTTTACTTACAAACCCTTCCTATGCTTTTGCACTGTACTGTATTAATTTTAGTCGAGGTACTTCTTCTGACCCATATCGCCTACTTTCAGACAGATTAACATCTTTTACACAGCCCCCACAAACAGGCACAGAAAATCGCCTAATCTGCCCCCAAGGGCTGAAGGCAGGCGGTGCAAACAGCTCCAATCTCCTCGTTGTTACTTCCTCTGCATGTGTTTCCTTTGCATACTGTCATTACACTCGAGGAGAAGAAACTGTGTCATTGATGGTTGTATATAATGGCTGTAATTGGTTCGTATTAGACCTCCAGACACGGCACAGCGGCCACAGGAGGGCAATTATCCGGCACTAAAGTAGGAAAGGCTACTGTTTAGCACCAGTGTTTACTGTATGAGAGTATTGAGTGGGCAGCACTGTGGCAACATGGCACAAGACTGCACGAGTTGAAAAGTGATTTGGTTCGGAAGTGATGGATAGATACAGGCCTACTTCAATTGCATAATATTTATTCTATAATATTGATATTGAACAGATAAGGTTCATTTTGTACTATGTTCAACTATATGTATTTATTTGTCCATGTTATATTATTTCATTATTACTAGTAGGGTTGGGCGATTGTCCTTTCATTGACCAATCATGATTTTTGATAGAATTTTATTTTGTCTTATTAAAAACAAAATACAGGCTTTTAATCAATGCCATTTAACACAAAATTTTGTCTTCCAAAGTGTGAACTCTGCTCCAAACATACACTTTTACTGACAAAGGATTAGCTGTTGACCTCTCAATTAAAAAGGCTCAACCATATCACTGATGATTAAAATTTGAATAATTGCACAGTCCTAATTACTAAGATATATATAAAGCATTGTAGGCATGAACAATGGATTCATTAACTGAGGTTTAAAATCGTCTTCTAACCATTATACTCAAACTCCCCACACTTGTGACCTGTCCCACAAGTTGAGAACCACTCCTGATGTTGTGTTAGCCTGTGCAGTTGTTGACACTGAAGCACTTGTTGTTGCTGAGAGAAGTGGATGAACTGTGTACACTTAAAACAGTGTTAAAAAAGTAAATTGAGATAATAAGCGACAGCGCAACAAATCTTAAAATAGTGAAAGGCATATTTTTATGGATAAACATAAAAATATGAAACTGTGAATGTTGGTGCAACCACTAAATGACAAGGACATATGTGCAGAGTATTATCAAGATCTCCAGGGACTTTTTCTGCCCCAAACGTCTGTCTGCGGATGGGAAGCATGACTGAAGCGTTTAGCTGACACTCATAAAAGACAATTAGATCCAATTAAACACATGCTCTGGGATATATTTGAACCACACCATCTGGATATTTGGATGGAATCAAATATGGCATTTCATTATCTGTGCTGTAATGACAAAATGTTGGTGGAAAATAGTTTGCAAAGTTTTTAGAGCTTAATTTTTTACCAATTAGCAGACGGGCCGGCACCGTTTTGACCTGTCCTTTGGAAGGATTAGAGGGTTAGAAGTCAGAGGCAGAAGCGAGGATTGGGTTTGGGTCCTGGGTGAAGGCAGAAGAGCGGGATAGGGGGTTAGCAACAGGACAAGAGCAGGGCACTCAAGCAGCGGGTGCACAGAGAGGAGGCGACAAGGCAGAATGCTGAGGGAAAGTGTGCAAAAATTAATTGTGTAAAAAAAAGGAAAAAATCAAAGGCATTTTAAATGATTTTTTTTTTTTTTTTTAATCTACAACACAGAAGTGTTTGGGAATTACATATGACATCTTTGCATATCACAACAAATCGGGTTTAGTGCAAAATGTTGACAGAATACATCCAATGTAAAATATAAACTGATGAATTGGAAATTGTATCTCAGTTTTAAGATGTGTGAAATGTCATGCTATGGTATTTACTGGTTGTCTGATTGCCCCAATCTTTCCTGAATTGTTTAAGTTATGTGTCCCATGAAGCTAGAAACTGTTTGCCATGTTAATTTTCAAGCACTGCTTGGCGGAGGGTCTAAACAATAAGTCCAAACCTTTATATTCAAAGGTCTCAGCACAGATCAGTGCTGACCATAGGAGTATTTGTAGCCAACCCCAAACCCCAGGCGCTTGCCAAGCTAAATTGAAGTAGAGCTCGCCAATCCAGCCAAATGATGCGTTCAGAAAAACCACTTCAATACCAAACATAAATACACATGCATATGGCTTACAGAGCCCTGTCCGGACTAACTGGTCCCCAAACATGATCTGAAGTCACATTTACAGACCTCTTAAAGCAAATGACCTCATGATGTGATGGAAAGTATATTACAAAGATGGTCAAAAATAAGCCACTAGATTCCTTAAAGAGCTTCAATGTCCCTTGAGAAAAGAGGAAAAAAAAGCATGGATGAGAGGGAGGATGCTCATCCCAGAAAGCCACCACAAATTGCTGCATTTCAGTAGAGGCTGTAAAAAAAGAGAAATGGCTCTTAATCTTAGGTTGTAATTACCTCTGGCTATAGCACTGTAATTAGGAAATGAGCCCTTAACCAGATGGACCAAACTAGAGCAAAAACATGCACTGAAATATCTTCCAAAGGACAAAAACAAAACATTAAGCAACATATAAAAGCACTGAGTCGTTTTTAATCAAACAACTGCATGTCAAACAATAGGAATATCTACATCATTAACAACTGTCAAATACAATCAGTGAATACAATCCAGTTTGCTAAGATTCTGTATCACAGTTTTGCTACTATGGTTCTGACTTGTGCATGTGAACCAACAAATGTCACCAACCGATGTCACTCAACACAGCATTCATCAGTTACAGGCTGCTGCAGAGGCACAGGTTACAACATGTCACAGTTATTTAAGATAAAAAGCCACAGTGTGTCATAAAATGTCTAAGGCACATCTGTGAAGAAAACAACTTCCTTTGTTTCAACGTGTGACCCCTGTTTACGCTCTGTAATCTGGACTAATTTTTGCAGGTTGTAATGATGCCACCATTGAGATTTTTGTTTGTCGCATAAGGCAATACTACTTCACTCTACTACTTAAGTCAATCTAAAATACAATGCAAGAAGTATTATAATTGTGGCTTGATAGCTTTGCTGGCTCACAATAAGAATTTAACTGATTTGATTGGCATGTCCTCTCTGTGTGATCAGGTCAAATGGGTTAAATTCTGTTGAACTTTCGGAGCCAATTTCACGCTTCCTTAGAATTAAAAGCTTACTCTGCCTTCAAAAGATTGTTTCAAGAGAGCAGAGTGGTCTCAACAAGCTCTCTGTACAAATACGACAAAAAATAAATAATAACATATTGTACAGTAACAACATACACAGTAACTCCTTACAAAAATCCAACAACAAATCATAAACGGAGTTACTGGTGTACTTGTTTTTCTGCAAACATCCATCAACAAACTTAACATGTAAAACAGCTTGAGTTTCAGGTGTTACACAATCTATCTGTTATACCACGCTCTGACATCTGACTCACGCCTCAGGTATACCAAATATGAATGCAAAAACAATACTTAGCGGAAATGCATACCGGACAAGTCAGTTTTACATGGAGTCTCACAGTCTATAGTTTTATAATTGTAGAAGAACAAGGTTTGGACAAAATCTTGCGCCATTTTGTGCCCAGCATTCTTCATTAAATGTGGCTGCTTCATCTTTTCCAACTAATTTTTATGACCCCCTTAACCACACAAAGAAATAACCAATGAAAAACAATGAGGGCATTCATGTGAACACCTATAAATAATATGTGGAGTTTGGGATTTTCCAAGATGATGGGGTCGGCAAAGTTCAGCAAAAACAACAAGAAAGCGGTCAGAATTCTACTACAAAACTAGATCGCGCCATAAAAAGTACTGGTCATGCTATTTTGACTAACAGCAAGCTAGCATCCAAGAGTAGTTGGCCTGCATTCTTTTATCACTGTCGTCTGGATGAAATGGTTTGACCAATTTGAATTCATAAAACATCTCGTGCTTTGAATGCCTAAAACATATTTATCTAATTGCTACTCTTTGCCATTTCCAGTGAACGAAAAGGTGGAGCCAAAATAAGAAGAACTTCTCTGTTGGGTAAGAGCAATTTTAATATTTTGTGTTCAAAGATAGAAAAAGTTGTAATGCTCTCTAGGCAGCACTCACTGTAGTGGTATACTCTTTGAATATGCATTTAGTAAGGCAAACCGCACTGTGCTGGCGGTCGGTATTGTGTTAACAGTTTCCTCACAAGGGTCTTTTCACACACACATCTGAGCCTCTTAACAAGACTGGCACCACTACAACAGCAGCCCTTTACACACACGCACACGCACACGCACACACACACGCGCACACGCACACACACACACACACACACACACACACAATGTATTAGCAGATACAGTGCAGGCTAGGTTTCAAGCTCTTAACAGGATTGCTATTTCACAAGGAATTATTTCAATTGCAAATTAGAGTAAATGTTGTAGAAAATGAGCACATTGTTCAGTTTTTCAGTTTTGGTGTAAAGTAACAGTTACGAAAGCAAGTGTTTTTCTTATTCTGTCCAAATCTTTTCATGGAGTGCAGTCTGCTGCCAATGCATTATTCCTAAACTTCAAACCATAACACTTG
Source organism: Periophthalmodon schlosseri (assembly GCA_000787095.1). Classification (NCBI taxonomy): domain Eukaryota; kingdom Metazoa; phylum Chordata; class Actinopteri; order Gobiiformes; family Gobiidae; genus Periophthalmodon; species Periophthalmodon schlosseri. The sequence continues at coordinate 76,574 of KN470540.1, read as the reverse complement.
CTAACAGAAAAAATAGCTGTATATTGCAATGGAAGGATCCTGTATAAAATAGTATGCCGTTCTTTGCCATGTCTATTCTTTGTCCTGTCACTATACTAAACTATGAAGAATGAAAGTTAAAGGTGTATTATGTAACTTTCCTGGGGGGTTTCTGCCACCTGCTTGTCTTCAAGAATATATTATTGCTTTGCCTAAAATGTTTTAAAGTATGGCATTAAACATAAACACATCTATAGCCCTGGAGACTAACAAGTGATGCCAACAGTTACAGGTCACAATAAAACATGTAACTGTTTGCATAAAACAATAAAACACTTGTAATTGGATAAACGTAAGACAGATAAGTTAATTGCCAAACTGTGGACTGTATTTCAGGCAATACAATAACACGATTATATGGCTGAACCCCCACTAGAAGTAACATAGTGCACCTTTAAAACATTTCATTCATAAGTGTACTCCTCTGCTTTCACCATATCAATATAACTTGGCAAGATCTTCTAACTCTGCAAACCCTATTTGACCTCTATACGCCTGTCCAGCCTCTGCTCCCGTGGTGCTGGCCGTCAATGAGCTGTGACAATAACTGTGTTGTACTTGTTAAGGCTTCCACCCAGGAACAGCCTGCAGCCCAAGGCACTCGGACGCACTCGGCTACTTGCGTTAATTGCCCTAACCACTCCTCCACCTTTTCTCTGCAGAGTCCAATCTTTCTCTTAGGGGAAAAAAGTTGTTTTAACTTCCAGTGGGCTTTTCAGTGTAACG
>KN470540.1:9704-75755 GCA_000787095.1 Periophthalmodon schlosseri | reverse complement strand
GCGCATGGTGTGACTGCTAGTACACTGTAAATTATTTGCCAGGCAAACTCATGCTCAATGTCAACATTCACACTAGCCCTTATTCGGCTGTAATCCTCCACTTTTAACATCAAAGCTCATATACATTGCTTTGAATTATAGCCACATCTGATGTCTTGATACCCAACTAACATATAAAATCCTTAATACATGGTATTTGAATTTAAAGTAAAATACGACGTGCATAGCTTATAAGTGTTCCCGGTATGAGAGCCAGAAGTCTGTTTTTCCCATTAGAATGATCTGTAGCTTCAAAAATGTCTGGAAACTTGAAAGTGAAGAAATGCAAGCGCTTTACCAATACACCTATACATATAAGAAACCTTTTATAAAGCCGCAAGCAAATATTTAAAAGTAAACAAGGGTGCTGTGTGCTACACACTGAAACTGCGCATGTATGTTACCTCAAAACCTGGAAACGTAAACAAACTCGAGTGCGCATTCTTCATAAAGGAGCACAGAGGAATCCGTAATAATGACGACAGTTGATTATTGTGAACTGAGTGACTGGTCATTATTAAGACAAATTGCTCATCTGTGCCAGAATAACAAAGATTCATTATGTCTCTTCCTCGTTGACAATTTGCCTCTACACTTGCAACTGGGAATGTTTCAGTGTGCATTAGTCACAGTAGCAAGTTTAGTTCACGTTAAAGATAGAATATTACATCTTAGTAGTCAAAATATCTCAAAAGTTAAATAAAAACTGAAATAACTGAGGAATTCATATTGTTTCCAGTATAAAGACAGTTGAGTATGAATTGTGGCTTAAAGGAATATCCATGCCATAGCAATTAACAATTTAAACCAAAATATTATATCTTTTGAATGAGAAAAAGTCCTCAAAATGTTGCATATACAAGGAAGCTGAAACCCATAAATATTGACTTTAAAGGTCCTGTATTATGCAAAAACTGACTCTTGTGAGTTTCAAGAATATTAGAATGTTGTTATCTCCTCAACATATCTGGAGTTGTGTTTTGTTTCATTCACACATGTTTGAGTAAACCTGCATTATTAGACTACATCTCCAATGGTCAAAATGCTTTGTTGCACCTTGTGATGTCATGTAGTGGTAGTTACAGCTACCTTTTACTTTTTGTTCAGTAGAAATTGGCAATTCCAGGGCTGAGATTATCCAAATGACTCTAGTGAAGGTGTATGGAGTTTAAAACCCAGTGGAACACTTCCTGTATTACCACATGACATCACAAGGTGGGACAGAGTGTCTTCTGTTTGAGAGAAGAACTCGGCCTAAATATGCAGCGTTTGTGTGACATGAAACAACACAACTCTAGGTAAGTTTTTGATGAGGAAACAACATTATAACATAGATCAGAAAATAGCATAATATTGGCCCTTTAATATACATATATATGATTTATTTCTCCAAAGTCTGAAGTTTGCTCCATGCTGAGAGAGGATTAGCTTGATTAGCCCTTGATTAAAAATAAGAAGATTGACTACTTTAAACAACTGGCTCTTGATTTGGTTAAATAATTTCAACAAATGTTTGCAACAGTGCATACTGGGGCAGTGATATGAGTATTTCACCCCATAATGTAATTTGGTGACACCAAAAACTCAACGGCCTGTTTGTCCAAGTGCGTTAGATAAATCATCTGAATAATATAGTTTTCTTCTCGGTCAGACATTCATTATTAGCTTCTTTCAGCTTATTTATGTCCCAGTGGTCAATACGCACCTGTCTCACCATGGAGGGGATCTGATGATGTATTAATAGAGTAGTGCTGAATGACGTCTTCACTCTGTAATCTTAGGGCTCACCTGTGTAGCCAGCTGCCCCCACAGGTACAGAATACCGCCTTTAATGAGCACATAGTGAGAGATATTTTAATAAAAGTAACAATAAAATATATTTGTATTACATGATAAGGCAACATCTGCAGCGTCGCACAAGAGCGAAACTAGATTCCAATACGACCGAAACTGACAGTATATGTCAATTTACTTATAATAAAACGTTGTAATGTGATTTATTGTTCAAGTGCGTAACAAACAGAGAAGAAACATATACTCTGCAAACTGTTTTTCTCTAGACAACTTAATTCAGAGCTTTTTGTTCCATGTGTACACATAGGCTCCAACTAATCATAAAAGTGACAAGAGGAGATAAAATAGGTGAAATATTCGAACAAACTGGACAGTGCGTTGGAATTTTAAAGCACATTATGACCCCGAATTCCCCCAAGGCACTAACTTTTAGACTAATATTTACTCAAGTCAAGTGAGAGGTTTGTATCCGGACTACAAGACAAAGGCCTGCCTTTGTGCACCAGCCTGTCCAATAGTTTGTTACTGGTTTACCTCAACCACCTCCTCTAAGAGTTGGCCCACTACCAATGCATGCAGTTTTATTTCACAATAAATTCCACAGTGACATCCTAATCAACACCAGTGATCTGCTTGTCACATATTTTTCAGTGTGTGGTTCGTGGCTAAGGTGTTATTTTAAAAGGAAAAAGCCTGAAGGCGGGATAGACAAGAAAAATCACAAACGGTAAACTAGAAGAGAAAAAAAAAAACAGGCAGAATAAGTGGTGAGCGAGGGCTTGAAAAGCAGGTTGTGAGACACAATGGAGCCTTTACTATATCAAGTCAAAGTAAAGTTATTTTTAGTTAGAATTTCAATAAATATATCACCAGCATATCCTACAGAACATGCTAGATTGTTTTACATCTCAAAAACATATTAGGATAAAAATTTAGAACCTTTTATTTCAAACACATTAAAAAGTTTTAAAATACATAATCATAATAAAACATAGATAATAACTATGTTCAAAAGGGAGTATGAAGAAAGAGCATTAATATAGCATGGAAGAAATTCATTTATTTAAGTTAATTTTATTTTAAATATATATATTTATATATTTTTTTACATTTTTGCTAGTCCAAGCCACTTTTTCACCCCATTTGTCACTATGCCTGAGCTCTCATATGTTCCTCAGCCTAATGAGAGTTTGACCACCCACTCGCATTATTTCCCTCGGCTTAATGAGGCTTTTGACGCCCACTCGCTGCCACACGAGCCCGCGGGCTGTTGTGGCAGGTGCAGGAGATGTGCCTTCATCAGATTCCACTCATACTCCAAGTCACTGCAAGAACTAACCTGAGAGGGGCGGGGGAGAGGGAGGGCGTTTCGCATTGACAAGACTAATAGGCTTTTTGGACTGAATACATGTGGGATGTGCCCAAACCAACAGTATATTATGTGAGCGCAGCTTTGCCATTGAGAGGAAGTACTACTGAGGTGAGACAAATTTAGCTTACTGGGTGCCACTTAGAAAGGTAACTGAATATTTTTAAAGAGCAACAGGACATCTGAGCCAAAGGGACAGGCCAGGCAGACTCACTGATAATGTGTGCTAAGCTACAGTGAGGTATTTAGTCTACCAGGTTTTTAGGCAAGCAGTCAGTCAGTCGCCTGCATGCTGCCCGACACACCTCTGGTTTAGCAGCACTCCATTCTGAAGCATATGACTTCTGCAATACAACGCCAGGTAAAGATTTTCTTATTTCTGAAGCTTAAAATTACTGATCAGTAACAGCTATAAGGAGTGACGGTATATGGTAGACCCACTTCTGAAGCCTGGGCAGTTTTGAGCATGGGACTTCATAGAAAAAAAATCGTATCCAACTATAAGGTCAGTTATATCGTACTGTTGAATTCTGACACAATATTGGAGATTGTTTTACATATTCAATGCGTTTTAAGTTTAGCAGTGACTTGCATTGCTACTTAATGTCGTCGTAGTGTCCGCGGCGGCAAGTCACAGTGTACACTTTACTCTTGGCCTTGTGGCTTCACTGATAAAACTGGTCTGTCTAGATACTTCCAGCCGCACGCACTCACTCAAGTGCAAACAATTCGGGACAGAGTCACATGCTCGGAAGTATGCAACAAACTGTCATTGAAAAGGTTTTTTTTTTGATACGGAGTGGGTCAAAAGTAATGTGATACAAAGATTCAGAACAAGGTAGATCTGAAGGATTTTTGCAATGAAGACTTTTGATTGATATACAGAAGTGCTTCTGAAAGCACAATTCCCAACATATAAATAAAGTAAAATGAACTTCGTCATAGAGTAATAAATGAAATTCCATTGCACAAAATCATAGTGAATACATATGTATAAATACACACGAGCATTGCCACAATACTAAACTTTCAAACTCCTATTTTTCATTTTTCTGTATTGATACTTGTCCAAATGAGTATCTAGTTATAGTATCTGGGTATCACATATTTAGATAACCCTAATGCAATCGCAATCGCATATTATCAACCAGGTCCAAGATGGAATTTAAGAAATCAGATCCAAACAAAGACTTAAACAAGCCCCAAATCTTTGTCCACTAATCCAGGACTAGACCAAGTCTCTTACACTTATTTGTCACACAGGAATACAATTGTCTCGTCATACAACTTAACCTAGCCTGTGTAGCATCAGTGGTGCTTGATCCTCCCCTAGTTGCGGCTGGGGGTGAGAATAAACAGTAAACAGCGCAGGAGAGAAAGACTTTGAGAAATGCAGTGTAGTGTTTGTGTTTTCATGCCACTCAGCTGTGACTGATGCAGCGCAGGTCAGCGACAAGCCCTAGTAGGAGCGGGTGGGGTCACAACCTCCAGGCGACAGTGCGCCAAAAGATGCCATTGTAGATTGCAACGCTTGGTTCAAAACAGGAAAATCGATGAGAGCCTTGGTTTCAGTGAAGTGTGTGTCTATGTAATGTGAGACGAGCTGCATCTCCGATAGATGTGCTCGATGGGAGAAGAAGTCAGAGGTCAGGGGGCAGGGAATGCTGGTGAGGGATGGCTGTCAAGTGGAGACACTGGTTTATGGACAAAACAAGAAGTGTCTATAGTCTCAAACCGTGTAGGCTCTGATTTTGCCAGAGCTGTCATGTTCTGTGGTGTTTAATGATTTCATCTTTGCCAGCTTTATTTTCTTCTTGTCACAGTCTAACAGATAAAAAGCCAAGAAATTGTTATTTTAAATGGAGCTATATAGTTCTACACTATTTACAAGCGCTATGTCCCTCTGATGTCCCCCAACCAATATTCTTATAAAAAAGGTAGCCTAACTCAAAAGGTTATTGTCAGTTATTGTCCTTATGAAGAAATGAATGAGATTATGCTTAATATGTTGAATGCAATAGATTCTTGTAAGTCAAACCAAACACATAAACTATTACTACTTTAAATGCAAATCTATCAAACAGAACAGATTTTTTTCATGTCTGTATAACCATAGACATTTACAAATGTCCCTTTTGTGCATTTCCCACTGTATTTACTGACTTCTACTTTCCTCAAGTCATCATGGTATTTTATGGTCTAAAAAACGGTTTCTGGTTCTGTAAGTCCTCAACAGTTTTCTTCGAGAGCACAGTGTCACATTCGCATTATTTACCGAGACACGCTCCAGCTAGTCTAGTGTTTCGCTTTAGCCCGGAGGAATGGAGAAAGCACCTGCCATAGTCTCAGGTGTATGCTGGTAACTTTAGTCCTTTTTACTTTGGTGTTAAACAGGGCTGTTGTTGTAGCCCAGGCTAAGTTACATCACAGGACACAGAAGAGTGAACCGCAGTGGAAACACTAATCCCCACCGTGACCCTTAACCCCCCCAGTACAGGCCTCCACCATTGGCTTTGTTATCCTTTAGAGCTGATGCTATCTAATCAGATGAGTGGCTTTCATCATGTTCTTCACTGATTTTTATAACTTTTAATAACTAACATTGTAGGAAACTAGGGCTGAAAAAAGATAAATAGCAAGTTTTCTGCATTTGCAATTTGTGATTATGTTTAAAAAGTAGGACTCTGTTCTTAACATTTGAGAGAAGACTGAAATAAATAAACTAATACAAGAATCCCATGCATATAAGAACTTGTAGAGGTCTAAACAAGATTTTTCATTGTAAAGAGCAGCGGAAATAGTTTCAAGCTTCAATTTCAGTTCAATTGTAATATATTGTGCAGCCCTAATAAAAACTAAAGAGTATATTGTTGGATAAATCAAACTCTTTGTAATCACATTTTTGGGTGAAATTTACATTGCTCTCCTGGTAGCCTCGCATTCACCCCTGGCTTGTATATTATGTTCTCCTTTATGTCCGCAAGCTGCAGACTACGGCCGTAATACTTCACACTGTCTATGTAAGCAAGTCTTTCGGAAACATAAATCCTGACTTGAAAGCGGCCATCTTTTTGAACTAGCACATACCGTACCACTCAATTACAGAGGTAATGCTTGTTAGCTCAAAGCTGTATGTATAGTCAGAGTGTAGGCTATCTCATCTGTAGGATCTGGTGTGTGGTCACACTGAAATGAGTTGAGAAGCTTTATTTGTGCAGTACATTGACTACTCCCCCTAATCCTCTTTTCAAGACCACTACAAAGAACAGTAAATGTGTTGGCTACAGGATAAAGATCGGTACTGACAGACACTACTTAGCTAGGGATACCTTTTTGAGTATTTGACTAGCTTTTGCTTAAGGTGTATATTGTGACCATACAGAGATTTTGTTTTGGTTAGGTCATCTATTATTGGACAAATATTATGCCAGTTAGTGCTGTCAAAATACTAACTCAATTTTAATAAGGAAGAGGCTTAAACTTCATACCGACTTCAAGACAATAGCATGTAATAATAGTAGTTTCTTGTTGTCGTTTGGTCTTAACTCATTCTGCAATGGGTCAAAACCATTGTAAAACTATCCAAGAAAAGTTCAGATTCGTTTTAGTATTGATTAGTATCAGAGTATGAATACATTTGACAACCGCAATGCCAGTTTAAATTTGATTACAAGGTTTTATTTTAATGTGACTAGGTTCATGTTAAAACTATGTGATTTGTTTAGCAATAACTTAAAACTGGCGTCACCTTTCTGCTATTCAACAGGTGAACAACAACAATGGAAAAACAACATTCAAGTATCATTACCTCCTACAGATGCTCCACATTCTTGCAGACAATCCAAACATTGCTCAGACGTTTGGCTAAATATATGTGTGGCATTTCTCCTTCTGCTCCTCTCTAGCGCTACCATTTAAGTAATCTTTTCATCCTCTGATAGTCCACACAAGTCCTGGTGCGCCTTTCCGATTCTCTCTTGACCCTTTTGTCATGTTGATGGATAACCCCTCAGGATTATGGGTAACGCGGTCCAGCTGTTGCATGGACAGTGCTGACAGTGGAAAAGAGATGGGGGGGATAGTGCCTGTTTGGAGTCATGGTTGAAGAAGGGGGCAAATGTAGCGGATAAAAAGATTTGGGCAGAGTCACTTGTGGACACGTTCAGTATAGGGATTTTGCATTGTTAAAAATAAAGAAATACTACTGATAATGATTAGCCTAATAATTTCTTGATGTATATAATAATGCTATTTATGTGTCCTTAGATACATAATAAACAATGCCAGCAGGTAAATGTGTAATTTCAGAACCTGCTTTAATAAATGTACGATTTAACACATAAAAGCCAACTATTATAGGTTTCTTATTAGTTATACTTCCATCTTGAAACCCTTACTAGGTTCACCTCATCCAATTGAATCAGATCTGTGCAATATTACTTACCAAATATCAAAATATCAATTTTTCAGACTTGCATAAGGATCTATTAGTGCACTTTTTCTTTGAAGCTTTACATTATTTTAAATGTTTCAAACTTGGTGGGAACAGTCAGTGCCTTTTGTGTGTCTTGGCTCATGCCCCCTCTAGTCTTCCGGCTGCTGTTGGGAGTTCTCAGAGTTCATAGTAACCTGTGCCTCCTCCGTGTACTGGCCCCATAATTCTCAATCCCCCTCTGCTATCCTCCACAGCCTCTTGGTTTTGGCCTTGAGCTCTGAAGATAAGGGCTCTTGACGCTTGGCCTGCTGGGATTTAATTGCCAGAGCCCACATCACCCTCTTTACGCTGGGCCCTTATACCCAAATGTGCTCCCCTCTACCTCCGCAATGCTTTTGTCCACGTTTCCTTTTCATTTGTGCGTTTTTGGATCTGATTTTTGAAATTCACTTTTATCTCACCACTGCTGCCCATTTTCTAGGGTTGTGCAAGAACTTTCCCAGGATTGAGTTTTCTCCTACCGTTTTTGGCCCTCAGGTGATTCCTCTATTTCAACTGTCAGTGCTTTTTACAAATCCAACAAAGAGGGAAGAAAAACACAGACGTAAAACTAATCAGAATATTTGTTCTAATTCTCATAAAAGCCATGTCATTCATCAAATCCATTCCGTCTTTGTAAAGCCCCCTGAAATGTTCTGCTAATCTCAATGAGACGTACAAGATGTTCAAACTCAGCTGCTGCCTGTCTGAGGAATGTCTCAACAAGTGTGCAAGGGAGAAAAAAGGAAATTACAAGTCAAGTAACTACGAGGGGTTAGGTAAGAGGGGACATTTCAACAGAGCAGTCTACTGGCCAGCTTATGGATGGACAAAACTGTAAATCAACTGTTCAGTGGGTTGTGAAAAAAGATAATGTAAGAGATGTAGGCTAAAGATGCCACCTGGACTCTTACAAAAATACAAATTAGTCATAGCATTATGGGGTTTTATAGTGAGCTTGAAAGGGCATTTGGCCGTGAACTTTTTGAATCCAAGTCCAGGTCTGGGCTCTGGGCATGGGACTATAGTGAAATTTTGTGTCAGGATGATCATGGCCAAAATTATTGCAATGAATGTTATGGAAATATACTCAAGTGACTGTCCACATATTTGAGTTTAAAAGGTATTAATAATTTGTTAAGTTTTGTGTTTGAACAACTATATAGGATTAAGCATGAAACAAGTATTATATAGGTGAGAACATGATGAATAAGTAGCTTGTTTGGTACGGTTTGGTGGTATAATGTGTTTCAATTAGTGACATTATTGTATATTGTACCATCCCTACAGAGCACTAGATCCTTTTTGCAATGCAGAGCCAAATTTGCGCATACTTTTTTTCTTTTTTGAGCAATATTACCTGCATATTGTTACTAATTTGTCCTTAAAGCAACTTTACTATTACTGTACATAGCCAAAGCTCCCTTACAGAAGAGTGGCACCCTTATCTTACACAGATAAGACAAAAAACACACAAAAATGCTATGTTTTATCTGTAAACTGGCAGCGCTGTCCCTCCCCCTCCCGGTGCACCTCCAACACAGTTTCTCTTTCTGTGAGTTATCAGATGTGCCTGGCCCAGTTTGGAATGAGGCACACTCCAAATAAACACTCTGCTCCAGGGAGAGTCTCGCAGGACTCACCACTGACTTCACATTTTAGGAAAAATATTGTGCGTTTTATCAGCGGTACAGCTCTCCTCTCTCATGCCGCCTTGATGTTGTTGTGTATTCTGGCCTTAAACCCGGATCAAGTTGAGTTTCTGCGTCTCCTAAAAGAATGTGATTGAATATTCAGAGAAAAAAGTATACTCCCTTATAAAAACAAAACTTTTATTCCAAATATTTTTTCCCTGCAGTCATTTCTCTCTGCCCACTCAATCTCCTGTTTTTCTAACCAAAGGCTGGTGTTTTCTTATAGTCTTTTCCTGTGTCACAATTTAGTCATAGTTTGTTTCCAGACCACTGAATACATTTACTCCAAAGAATTCAGAAGTTGTAAAAAAAAAAAAAATAAATATTGTATCTAAGCAATACATTCAAAAAGGTTGCTGGGAAGTAAAAATAAACAATTTTTACAGAAACTGGACATTCCATTAACCCTCGTCTCCACTACTCTTAATAGATACTGGCTCCAATTTATTGTTATTTGAATCAACAGTGTGGTTAACTTCAGAGACTTGGTAATATAAAGCGGACTGCGTGTTCTTTCTTTGTTCTACTTTGTCAAACTTAGTAAGGCTTTAGTTTGGTGATCCCTTGTAGTAGTTGTTAGCTGTTGAAAACTGATGCCCTTTCATTAGGACTTTGGACTGGTAAAAAAAACCAAAAAAAAACAACAATGCCTCTCAAAACAAGAAAAATAGTAAAAAAATAAAGATGTAGCCTGTTCACTCCAAGGCCGTCTTGCTGAATAACATAGGATGATAAATGGCTTCACTGACATGTCAGACACTAGCCTTATTTTCATCTTCATTCTGTCTTCTGCTTCTTACAAATTCTCTCCATTTTCCACTCACTTCAGCTATGCGCGTAAGTACTTACTGTCAGTGTGCATAATAATGTTGAAAGTTCCCATTGTTTACATTATGGTTAGGGAAGAAACTTTAGGCTATCAGAGAAACCACTCTTCAGCACCGCAAAGTAAATCAGCCGCAGATGCACAATGCACAGATAAACAGTCGTACAAAGCTGGTACAGTTATTGCAATCTAAACACCACAATTGTGTTTACTCCAAATGCTTTTTAGGGTTTTAGTGGCTTTTAAGGGATGTGAAATGTACTAACAAAAAGATGGGCGTAAAGCAACAGTGTATCAATTAGAAATGCTTTAATAAATATAACTGAAAAATATTATTCAAACACAAATGCATAATTGAGTGGACTGCACACTACATGTTGCCACTTTGTAGAAAACTTTGGTTTGCCATTCCTATAAATATTTACTTTATATGCTGCTCTTTCTCTCCATAGTTGGGTAAATTTATGACTCTAAAATGTCTATACTAAATAAATGGGGAATATTCTCTTGTCTCTTGTGTGTTCTATTTATTGTAGGTGTGCTACAATAAATAGAACACATGATGTCCTCAGCATAAGACAGACTTACACTCACAGAGGGAACAAAAATAAGTTGAATTCATTATTGACTTGATCAGTGTCTTAGGAAGTTGTATGTGTTTTGTAATTTAACTTTTTAATGACCATTTCTCTCTTTTTGTCCTAGGCCGTGCAGGGAGAGACTGCACCATGAAGGGCTTTCTCACTCCCCTCATGCCCGTTCTCCTTGTCCTACTTCATCCTGACTCCAGCTTCTCCAACACCTGCCCCAAAGATTGCACTTGCTCCCCCAGGGACTCCACCATGTGCTATCTGAGACGCTCCTCTTCCATCCCCACTGGAGTCTCCCCATCGACAAAAAACCTCTACCTTTTCTCCAATGGCATCGAGAGTTTGAACACAAATGACTTTCGTGGTATGGAGAACTTGGAGATGCTTGATCTCAGTCAAAACAAACTTACAGAACTTCCGGATAGAGTTTTCGAGCCTCTGTTCTCTTTAAAAAACCTTGACTTGTCGTCCAATCAGATATCCTACATTTCTGAGAAGTCTTTTCAAGGACTGGCACTGCTGGAACGTCTGTACATATATAGTAATCATATAAAGGCCATTCACCCTGCTGCGTTTGATAGCATGGAGCACCTTCTGGAGTTAAAGCTACAGGGAAACATGCTAACATCCATTCCAACCCTTGCCATGCCAGGATTACTTCTTCTGGACCTCCGCTTTAACCACTTGCCCACCCTTGCACCATCAGACATCCAGATGCCCAACCTTGAGTCTCTTAAACTTGGTGGAGTTGGACTCACAAAACTAGATGCGGAGTTGATAAGTAACCTGAAAAACCTTCATGAATTGGATTTGTCCGGAAACCAGCTTGAGACATTTCCTCCAGTACTAAAAGAAACCCATGCATTGATTCACCTCAATCTAGCCAACAACCCCATGGGTCCCCTAAATATTCAAGACTTACAAAACCTTAGTAAGTTGCAGGACCTGGACATCAGCACCCTCAGTTTGCAAAGTCTCCCTGAAGAATTTTCTCAATATTTTCCTGACCTTACAAAACTCACAATTGCAGAGAACCCATTTAACTGTCTGTGCACACTGGCCTGGTTCCCAAGATGGCTGAGAGCCCAGAGTGTCACGCTGGAGAGGACGGAGGAAACACGCTGTCACTTCCCACCCATTATTGCCGGAAAAGTGTTAGAGAGACTTGACCATCGTGACTTTGGTTGTCCTACCACAACTACAGTCACCACGACTACAGCAAAAACAACTACTTCAAAGCCTGTTCCTGTCACCACAGCATCCAGTACTACGAGGGCTCCACCACGTCCTGGGGAGAGTGAAAAGCCTGAGGTAAAAGAGAATGATGACACTCCCTTACCCCCAATCATGCCCTCCCCCGGCACCAAGGACGAGCCTGAGGAGGAGACACACTTCTGCCCCTCCGACACCTGCTTGAATGGGGGGACCTGCCGCTTGGGTGGAACAGGACAGATAGAGTGCATGTGTCCTCGTGGGTTTACGGGTTCGTATTGTGAGATCTATAACAAGCCTGCACCTCCACCTGAGCGAGTGAATCCCCAGCCAACTGTAACTGTGGACACACCAGACATTAGCTCACACCATGCTACTCCAACGTCCATCCTGTTGGATCTTCATCGGTACTTTGAACTGAGGCCTAAAACGCGCGCTATTCGACTGACCTATCGCAACCTGTCAGGACCAGATCGCAGGCCAGTGCAACTCAACTTGCCGGCGTCTCACCCTGAATATGTTCTCAGAGGTCTGAAACCCAACTCCACCTATGCGGTCTGTGCCAGTCCTCTCGGAACACCTACTGGTACAGATAAGGTGTGCATAGAGGCCCACACAACTCCTGAAAACAATTTCTACAAACAGACATACCCAGAAAAAGAACTTACCACTATGATAATTCCAGCTATTGCCATCTTGCCTCTTCTAGTGCTGGTGGCAGGTGCAGTGGGGGTCATGTGCTATCTACGGAAGAAGAGAGCTAAGGGTCACTTAGAACTGGAGTGTGAGCCCTCTCAGCTTGAGTTGGATGGAGTGAAGGGTAGTGTGGACAATGGGGCATTACCTCAAAAGCAGCCACAGATTATGATTCCAGAACCTGCCGTCCAGAATGGCAATGTGGAATATGAGGTGTTACTACTACAAGACCACTGTACATCAAATAACAATATGGCATCACACAAGCCATCCTACTTTTGACAAACGCTGGAACTGCTCAGAGTATAAGGATTACAATATGTAAGCTACCTTTTCACACAAGATGATAACAGTTCACAATCAACTGCTGTGAAAGACCAGTGTCTGAACTGTACACATTAAGGTATATATTTGTCTAAGCAGACATTAAATACTGTCAGCAGTTTACTTTTTCTCTCACAAACATGGACTGCTGTGGCATCAGTAGAGCTGAAGGGACAGATGAATACTGCCTGTACTGAGTATGTAAGGATATGGAGTGCACTAAAGAGGGCTGTGCTGCTGTGCTGCCTTTTAATGAAAGCCCCATTTTAAGTACTATCAGCGTTATGCTGTGTTCTGAAACCGTTTAGTACTACCCTAAAGGGAGCAGTGCTTGCTGTGAATATAACACCAAATGAAGTCATGCAGAGAACATAATTGATGCTCATGTTACTTTATTTGGATGTGTTGTTTTTATTGTTGTTTATTATTGTACAAAACTTAATGACTGTTAATTATGCCCTATACCCACTACCTTCTCTTCATGTAGCTAACACATAAAGTGGCAGACTAAAATCTTTGAGGATTAAAACTCATTTGGTACGAGTCAAAAGGCTTTGTACGTAGAATATCAGACAGTCTAAGTCGATGTGTCTCGACACTCAAAACTAAATCTCTTTTCCACTCTCAAACTCCGTCCTTTGTTTGTACAATGTGCATGAATGACTGAAGCTGACTGAACAACTCTTATTCCTTTCATTTGAAAGCTTTTCTTTCAAGCAGTACACATGTTATTGTCTTATACTTAATTTATTGAGTTGTAATTTCTCACTCTGCACTTACTGTGACTATGAATACTTCAATACATCTATTTTCAGACCAAGTTTTATTGTAGATGCAGGCTCCAGCGATCCAAGGATAAGGGCCTGAGCTCTACTCAAAGTAACCTTTTGTGTGTACATGACCTGTAGATACTCCATCTTCAGTGATAATGCACGTTCTGTCTTGTGTATAGACCTGCAGACATCAGGTTACCATCAGCCCAGCCCCCACTGCCCCCTGTGCCCACATGCCTCAGAGGAAGATTAGACTGCTAGAACACACATCCAAATGCCATGGATTTTGTCTTTAATCGAGTCTTAGAAATCCCAAATAACTGAGACTGGATTTTATTTTCTGTATACATACATTGAAGAACATTTTCAATGTGGCTGTTAATTTTCCCTGTTACTTTTGGGAAGTATCTTACAATTAACTGTTTTTGTACTTGTATTTTGTGACACTTTGTACAAAATGTGATATCATTAAATGAATATCATGATCAAAAATATTTCTGTGTTATATTTTTTAACTTCTTTGCTTTCTTGCACATCTGGAATTGTCCACTCTAAGTAAAATGTAGAACAGCAAAAACAAGAAAAGCAGACACTATACACACAAAGGGAGACTTCAGTTCTTAATGTAGGTCACTGAACCATTTAAAAGCTTCATAGAGGTGTTGCATGCAGAGAACATGTCCTAAAACCCACATTTACAAGCTTGTACACAACCCATCTGTATATCAGAGTTTACAGCAAATGTGAAATCAACACTGTGATAGGAAACATGTGTAAAAGGTAATAAGTGCATTTATTCGTTGTGGACAATTTAATAGTCTAATCCTAATGGAAGAGCATTGTTTGTGAAGCCACACAATAAACAAGCTGACCACCCATGCGTTTTATAGGTAGGATGTTGGTAGGGGACTGAGCAGTATGCACGCACTCCTTATCCACGCCCAAAAGCAAACATGCATAAACTGGCCTCAGGTACAAAATGTTGTGTGTTGTTCATTGTGCTAGCAACACAAGCACATAAAACAGCAGTACTCCTGTCATACAGACCCCATTAAGTAAAGGTGTTGTAGGACAACCAACTTTCTAAAGGAAACCGAAAACACAAAGCATTTTCAGGGCAACAATAGATTTTACAGCTGAGCAAGTGAGTGAACTCTAAATTGCACAACCAACAGATCCTGTTTATTTGCTTTATACTTTCTTACTTTTCTCCAAAGATCCAAGAGTTTTTCATGACAAACCTTTGATAAAAAAATATTTTATGTGTTGAAATAAATAAAATGGCTTTGGTCCAACTTGTTTCTCATTTGTCCAATAAAAAAACAGGAGATAGGATGTAATAGATGGACTTTAATTGGGAGCATGTGTGCCCGCTGGAGCAGCTCCAGGTAAAAAGAGCGATCAGATGCATACATGATGTCAGCTAGGAGTAATGCCTGGGACTTTAAAAAAAATCACATAAATGTTTCTGTCTTTGTCTGCAGCCAGCCATCTGCAAATGTTTGAGCATCGGAAGGGGTTAACTGTATATGCGCCTTTCCTTCAATAAAACAGTCCTCCTTTTCTCTTTGTGGTTTTAAAAGGAACCTGCTTCCTGAATCAGAGCCAGCTTTGACGCTATAAAGCCATGTTGCTCAATACCCATCATTGTAGTTTCAAGAGACATTTTTTACAATCATCAACAACAAAATGTATATCATGACTCAATATTTTCTTCTGGACAAACAGTGTATTCCAAATATAATATTGTAGAGGAGCCAGCCAAGGACACAGCACATCAGGCCCTGCAGCGAAGTGTACTTTTATTACATGACATTTTTCTGCCTCTACTGGCCCAGCTGACCCCTCCATCACCCCACACCGTCTTTCCAACCACAGTCAAGGATATTTACTCAGGGTGCAGAATTAGCTCCACAAAAGACAAAGCCTCAAAATAATGAGGATATAATGGCACACTTTAAATGTGTCCAAAATAGAAAACGAGGCCATGCATAAAGATTGGGTTTGTGGCAATACATTTCAACATTCTTACATGGTAAGGAAGTAATATCAGAGACAAGAGCCTCATTAGAAAATGCCTGAGTAGGGATGCCACAATATAGATTTTATATTTTTATTAAACAATTTTATGTTTATTGACGCCATTTTTTCATTTTTTCTTTATTTTGAGCAGATTAATGAACACATGAAGTCAGTATACATGTATCCAGTACTCTTAATGCACATTTCATATATTTTTTTCTTATTTAAGATCAAAAAGGAGTGGGAAGAAGAGAACTTATTTAATAACACCCCTGTCTTCCATTAGAACATAAATTAAATGCTTTGTTTAACCTTCCTGGCTCAAGTATGTGGCCAGTTTTAGGAAATCCAACTTTTCTGAATGACAAAGTAAGTAAATTTGAACTATGCAGCCAAAAAAGCACTTTACACTGAGGTGGACATATTGATTTAAAGTAACTACATTTTGCCTCTAAAATTGCTACGATTTTTTTGTGACCTGTGTAATCACAATTATTAATGAATCAAATAATCTCAACACACCTACTATAGAGACAGCATTATTAAAGTATTAAATTGATTGCTATAGAAATACAGTGGGCCAGTCAGTTTAGTTTTGTTTTATCAGTCAGAATCCTTCAGCCAGTTAGTACATTTTAGTAAAACTGAACATACATGAATGAGAGCCACGGTCTGTAAAAGAGACAAATCAAGCTTTGTTAAAATGCATGGAGCATAACATTTATCTTTGGAGTCGTCTTTGTATAAAACTCCTCTGAACCCTGGCATTTCAATCACCACATTCTATATGGTATGATAAAGAACCTCAAAGTTATTTTTATATGCCAGCCAAGGTCAGCCTCAGTTTGTGTGACATGTGCTGATATGAAGAAAATGAAGTGATCTGATCTAACCAATGCGCATAAGATAAGAGGAGTGGAATGTTTTTAATTAAATTACTGAAGTGGAGAGAAGGGCAGATGAAATGATGAGGGAGACTGGACATCATAAGATACAAAGACATTTTCCTTGTTAAAAAGAAGAATGTATTTCATGTGGGAGTGTGTGCTTTTAACAGCCAGTGGAGGAGTTAAAAATTACCTAAACAAAATGGGCCTGTCAGCAACTGGAGGAAAACCAGCGTGTGCTTCTCATTTCGGGGGAATGGACCGGTGGGCGGGACTTTTATGGAGAGAAAAAAAAAATCATAAACAAATGACTAACCTGGTATTAATAAAGCCAAAGGGAAGACTGCAAGAGACATGGAAAAGGTCTTAAAAGGTAGAAGCTGGGGCTGCATGTAAAATACAAATAAACACTTCAGCAGAGGCTTTCCATAAGCAGAGCAGATGGGAATAATAACCCTTATGTGGCCAGATCTTAATAACAGATTAATCCAAAGCACAAAGCTTCAACTTTTAACTTTAAAGGTGGACTAGGCAACTTTTCTGATGGGAGATACGCAACTTGCTTGTCTCCATGTAGAGGTTATTGCTTAGTCCGGAAAGTTACACAGTATGGCTTTTAAGTTATGAATCTTGCATTTATTCAATTAAATTGCCTAAATATCAGCAAAACTTAAAAACATGCAAAAAGGCTTAATGCTATACTAGGAGACAAGCATAAAGCAGGCCTTGGAAGTTACATAGTGCACAAAAAAAGAAAAAAAAAAAATTAAATTAAGGAAATCCTATTTAAAAGAGACAAAACTTTGACCTGACGTATTCCCAAGTTTGAACAAAAGACAATTTATACATAATGCATTAGAGCTCCTGTGAAAAAGATTATGAGTCTTGGTGGGACATTCCTTGCTAAATAGAGGCAAAAAAGTGAACTATCAGAGCCTATAGGCTTACTGATGATAGCTAATCTGTCTCCAGGTTGCTTACTTCACACACAGTTTCTACAAGAAAACAGCTGTGACAAAGTGAGGAGGTCCTAAGCAGCTGTTTTGTGGAACTAGTGCTTAAAATGCCCTGAAGAGAGTGGACAGGGATCACATACCAGACTGTCACCGACGGTAACAGCAATCCCAAAAGTGAGTGCAATTGTTCGTTAGCAACATCCTTTACTTCAAAGAAATAATGTAAAGGACAATATGAATGACAAACATGCAAGTAAAATATTAATTCTTCCAAGTTTGTAACAAATGATCCATTATGTGATGTTGTAAAAAACTTGGTGAGAAATCCCTGATACAGCCAGATGACGAAGATGAGGTCAGTGCAAAATGCAACCTTCTCAGCAAGAGTCCTGATTACTGATGAAAACAATAAAAAGAACACAATGATTTAATCCAACCAGATCAGCAGAGCTGCACCGAGACTACGTAGAGAAGAAGTGAACTAACAAATAAAGTTACACAAAGAATCCACACATAGAGAGTGGTGATGTGATAGCAAAAGGCATTTAATCTGACCATCCTGACTTGTTGAGTATAATTTTATGTTTAGAAAACAAGCAAGGTTTAAAGTAAAGTAAAATTCTGACTTAAATTGGCAAGATAATGCTTAGGGTTTTATACCAATCAATAAGCAGTTTGCAAAGAAAAGTTGAAAAATATGTTGCCATTTACAGGAAGTAGAAAGTTCTATTTTAGAGGGTTTTAGATTGATGGCAGGGAGAATTCTGTCCAATATTTTTCCAATATATTAAACATTATTTCAACAAAATAAAGGTGTTTTCTCACATTTTTATTTGTCAAATATTAATTTCTGCATGTAGAGGAGTTTTGGTGGTTGCTAGGTAACAATAATGGAATTCCATAGCGTAATGTCATCATTTCCAACCTGAAGGTTTTTAGGTTTTTGAAACCTAAAAATTTGCCAAATTGGAAAAAAAAAAGTTTAAAATTTTTAGTAAAATTTTAAATATAATGGTAAATCAGTAGTCCAGCCTGTCATAGGCACTTTAAAAATTAATGAGAGGTAACATGAATGAATGAATGCACATCTTATTTTATTTATCAAGCCACTAATTTAGGTATTAGAAAATAAGTGAACATTTTTCTTCAAAGTGAGTCTCGGAAAAAAAAAATCTGATTGAGTTTGACTAGATCTCATTTTGATAGTTAGATGGCTGGCTCCCAGTAAAAAGTATCCCAAAACAATAGCTCTGAGGAGTCCCAAGGATCCCCAAAACAACTAGGCAACCAACACTGTAACAACGCGCAAGTTAAAATGGTTTGCAGTTTGCCATTTAATTATATCTATTTTAGTGGTTTATTGTGTTATTTGACATGCTATCATCAAAATATACTGTTATCAGTTAATAAGTTGATTAAATACAGGATCATAATTTTAAAATAATATTTTACAAGTTATGTCATAACCCCCAGCTGTAAGTGAATTAAAAAAAAAGTGTATCACTACATACAGAAATTCAACAACTAATTCTAATGCTGCATTTGGAGTTAATAATATATGATTAGCAGGCTGACAAAGATCTGGGCCAGCGTAAGGGCGGAGGGTCAAGCCCTCCAGCCTCTGATGCATCCCCTTAAGCCTTCAACAACCATTCATCAAAGTGCAGTGCGCTCACTTCCTGGGTTCTGCTAAACACAGAGATAGCAGAAAGGGTATGCATGCACTATCTCCACTTTTGTTTATAACTACAGCTCAAGCAAATAAGAAGCAACCATAAGGTATATAAAATTGATTGGTATTGTATGGTGACTTGTGAGTTTTATTCAATTTGTAAAAAAGAAATTTGAAATATAAATTCAAGAGCACTATGGCCACATGGTTGCAAATAATAGTTTTGTACCGCTGAGGGCCATGTGAGATAAATGCTTGACCCATTTTATGAATGTCTCGCTGTCTCTCCTGGCTCTTTGCCCCCTGTTTTCCAGGCTAGTGTCTTGCCTAATACAGCATACAAATAAAAAAATTGGAAAAATTAATCTAAAATAAAAATATATTCTGGTCTGGGACAATAAAATTCAACGTGTGTTTGTAAAGGTGTTGCTGTAAGAGGAAGGTGGCGACAGGCACAGCTTAAGATATTATAATCCTCTTGTACTTGGTCCCCCCAAGTGTCTGCACTGTTATTGGCTGAAATCCGTATATCAGACAAAGCTGCACATTGTATGTAAGCTGCGGATAAACAAAGGGCTTAACCAGTTATTAGACACTAAAACTGTGCATGCACATGCTAACAGTGAGCCATCCTGTGTTAGGTCTGAACGCACAAAGCTTGTCTTCACATCAGTCAGTATAATACCATCTGCTCCAAACAACCAAAACTAGCCTAAACACTAATGTTCTCTTGTAGCCCATAATGACCACTTCAAACTTCCTGCTGCCAAACGTCTGATTCCAACTGACCTTTGACCCTTGCCAGTGAGCCTTAACCCACAAGAACGGCCCGACAACTCCTGAACAACAAACACCTGCTTGTTCAGAATGGGAAGGGCCATGTTTGAGTGGGAGTCATTAATGTCACACATGCAGCATGTTGATCTGCTAATCCTGCCATTCAGAGGCCTGCACAGTCACACACATCTGAGCGCTGATTGGAGCCGACCTGTGGAGAAGCAGACCAGGATGAGGCTCATTTTGGAGGCTGTCATGGAGGTAATAACGAAGGGTTCTGGTTTATATATGTTCTGTCAAGCATAAGGGAAATAAAGACACTAATGCAAATACTAAATAGGCACACTACAAAGAGGTCAGAGGAATACTCAAGACCAAATCAAACCAAATTATATATACTGGCTGTAGTTGACTAAAATAAAATCTTGGTTGACTAATGTCTTTAATCAACTAAAAGGGAGTGCAATGTCAGGCTATCAAAAGCTCTCAAAATGATCAGGATCTTGCGCAAAACGACTATGATTATGTATGAGGAGGAGTTCCAGTAAACAACATCTTGATACATGCAAAGGCAGGTTAAACGGTCCAGTCACTCCCCCAAACTCCAGCTAACTTACTCTGTGTCTTCTCCTTTCTGCTGTGGTTCATTGAAATCCTAATGAAATAATTAGTGGACTAATACAAAAATTGTTTGTCTAAGTCTATTGACCGATTACCTGAGTAAATGGCTAAAGGCGTAGGCTGTAATATAAACCTAATCATGGTTTATAATCCAAGTGAAAAGTATTAAAATGGACAGTCAAACTGACGCAGTTGTGAGTCAAATTCCCTCACTCTAATTTGCAAAATGACCGGCTGTCTGTTTTGAGTAAACATAATTTGTAAACCAAGAGCTGAAACCTTCAAAACCACCAGTCCTTTAAATATGGCCGAAGTTTTGGGCTGAATTATGTACCATAGAGTCACAGCTGACCACTGTCCAGTGCAGATGCAGTGACAGAGTCCAAAAGCCACTTACACGCCACAACTGTCCGGGCCTTGGCACAGGCAGCAGAGGCCAATGTGCTGACTGGGTGGTGCTGCAGTTAGACTAAAACACAGGGGGAATAAGAGAGAGGCGCACAGGCAAACAGAAATACGTACGGCCGCGGGCAGGCTGACGCCGCGTGCCTATGTGGGTGCCTGCCAGACCGGACTGTGGCCTGGGGCTGTGGGTGCAACAGTCAAGCACCCCACTATAGGCACCCGAGTCGCAGAGTTCACCCCAGTGGAAAGTCCGCATCAGCACGGAGAAGTCTGCGGCTCTGAGATAGCGATTCAACAGACCCCCGACTAATGTAGCCATCACTTCCCTGGCAACCACAAGCTAAATGTATCCTCCATGCACAGCAGAAAATAACATAACTGTGGGATAGAGGGGAAAAGAGGAAAATGAGCCAGGAGCTTTGAGCGTTACTGTACAATCGAGTAGTAAAAAAGTATAGCAAGTACAATTAAAGTGGTGTGTCCATTATAAAAACAGGAAGAAACAAAACCAAAGATGCACATTAAACTGAAGGAAGACAAGACTAACAAACACAGTCCTTTAAATAAAAAGGGCAAACCATGATGAGGAGGCAGGGGTCTCTCCACTTCAACCACCACATAGTTTCCCCTCAGAGGGATATAATTTACACAAACCCACTTTGGGTCAGGAGCAGAGCACAGTGCCAACTCGACTTCAGCAGCCAACTTAGACTTTTCATTATTTTCTTCATATCCTTTACAAATACTACTGGATATTTAAGTTAATTTAAGTTAAGTTTTTTTTTAAGTTTCCTATTGTGCAGATACAGTAACAGAGGCTTGTGCGGTGTGGTATCCAAGCAGCAGGTTTGAAATTCCATGTGACCTTTCAGAACATTAACTAAGACAGTATAGATCTTGTCAACAAGGAGACTTTACACCAGTACAAATATCTATATCATAAAATACACAGTTTATGCTAGATGTAGCTGCTTTGAATGTATTACTGATCTACTACATAAAGAAATCATGCAATTACACATGCAATAAACTCTTATATACATATTGCATGCAACTAATTATTCCAAACATTTCAAATCCAATATAAAAAAAAAGTAATGGTGCTTTGAAAAAAATAAAACATCCACTTGATTAAAATGTAATCTTTATCATCAGATGTTAACCACATGCATGCTAGGTTTTTTATATTTATTTCCACAGCCTCCTAGTCAGCACAGCAGAGAAGAGTTTAAATCAACCCAAAATACATCATAGCCTGTCAGATTTTTCCCATCTCTATGGAAATGTTATGACAACAAAGCCCCTGCACCTGCACTGCCTCCCATTTTCCTCTGCTTCTGTGTGCCTCCATATGAGTGCTCTTGGCCTAAGCAGATTAAATAAGTTTCATCAAAATGTAATTGGTGGGAGACTGGAGGAGGCGGTAGTGGCCAGGAAATAATTTGACCATTGTGTTGTTCAAGTTTGATAGAGAGAGTGGAAGAAAAGCAAAAAGGACCCTCAGGGGGAACACCGGTTGGTCTATAGATGGAGCTCTCTTGAAAAAATCTCTATGGGCCCTCCTGCTTTACACTTCTATTGAAAAGCTCTCAGTAAGAAGCCAGCTAACGTTATTGCAGCGAGGTCAATTAGTCAGTCTGTTATTAAAAAGGGGCTTTGTGCTAAACTCAGGGGTAAAAGGGCAGAGGAGATGGGAAAAAGTTTAAATTGGAAATCCTGCAAAAGACAGGACGTGAAAGTTTGATATGCCAAGACATCTTTAACAAGATCATTAACACTGAATTTCCTAATTAATGCTAAATGAGGGAAACACTATTGCTACACCTGCTCACAAAACTGCTATTACCACGGTCTTAGATGGATGATTTGTATAAAGCTGGGCAATGTGGCAAAAATGAATCCCATTTCTATTCCTTATATTGATCAATACAAATTTTAAAATAATATTAAAAGCAAAATATGGCTTTCAAAATTAATATCAGTAATATCCACAGCACAGATTTATAGCTAGTTGTCCAGCCATAGATTTGTACTTCTAAAAATAACCAAAATGGTTTCCAGATGCTTAGAGTCAATTCAATATTTTACACAATACTCATTCTCCCCCTAATAACTTTTGTCAAATGCTAGGACCCACAACAAATAAGTAATGTTTTCCTTGTTATGGTGTTACTTTCACCTCTGTCCTTAGTTGTTAACAAGGCAGAAATAAACAGAAATATAAAATCAGTTTATTTTTGAAGACTTCTAGTAATTCTAGGAGAGCCATTATCAGGAAGTAATTTTAAGTGTTCCTCTTTTCTGCCTTTAACTCCTCCATGTGGGCCCTGGTGTCTTGTCTTTACAGATGCAGGTGTCTCTGCTATAGCCGCGTAGCTGTGGGCAGACGGTCACTCTTCGCACAGTGGAGTTTTCATAGCACATGCCACACCGTCATACTACAATACGTGCCCCGACAGGTTTGCCATTCGTTTGCACAGACCATTGCCAAACTATATTCATCACGTCTGGTCCTTTTTGACAGCTGAGTGACGTGGACTTAATCATCCATGGAGCGCCTTACTTGTGCATTGAAGGGTTACATTGGGGCATACGATTTTTGTTTTATTTAAACCTACATTTAGTTCCATTGTTTTGACTCCACATATGGAGAATGGGATAAGCTCTATAACATTTGTGTTAACATACAACCCCAAAACCAGTTTATATCATAACTGGTTTCCACATAAAAAAGACGTCGTAAACTTGTGCTGACTTCCTTCAATGTTTACAGTACCCTGCTGTTTTTCTCTACCATTGGGTTTTTATAACATTGTGAATTGTACCTCCAGTGTGAAGGTGAAAGAGCAGTCCTTTGACAAGGCCGCTTAGACAAACGTGTTTGTCTAAAAATCCAGCCAGGAGAGACACTGAAACACTGTTTTGGGAAAAACTTTAAAGGGACACTTGTTCACTTGTTCCAGAGAGTTGTTGGGGGTTTTGACCTGCACAGATAGCTGGGCCTTTGAATGCCTCTGAAGTAAAGAAAAATACAGGTTAGATTGATGAATGGTGGCAACCACTCACATATGTTCTGTTCTGTAGTGAGGTGGTCTACATTTTTGTTAACATCCTGGCCCATCCTGGTGCATCTACGCTCCACTGATGCTGTGAAGATGTGGCCTGTAGCTACACTAGGCCTACTGTGCTTTATACCAACTAACTGTGCATTTGTTACGCCAAAAAAAAAAAAAAATGCCTTCGCTTTTCTTGCCCCCATCTAACCCTGGAAGCACTGATTCAAACCTTTCTAATAGTTTACCCTTCTGTTTACCAAAAATATTTACATAATGGACATTCAACTCTGAATATGAATAGAATCAATGGAGAAAATACTGAAAACAAGACTGAAATGTAAGAGAATGTTTTTTAAGACAATAAAAAGCACAACACCTTCCTTCAACATGTCTGCAGCTATCCGGGTGTGTTTAGACAAATCCGACTTGACTGCTGAGTTGTCTGCTAATCTGAGCAAGACATTTACAAGCAATTCAAAACTCATAATCTCAGAAAAGCAATCGTTTCACATCCTCCCTCTGCATGTACTGTATTGTCAATGGCTTAACACAAAGAAAACTGGTGGTGAGCTGCAGCAAATGACTGTTTATGTTTCAGAATCCAGACGTGAGTGGCCGCATGCCTCAGCACTTTCCCCATTAAATAAGGCGTGCTGCGTTTCTCCTGCTTCACTGGCGCTGACATGTCTCTACAGTGTGGCCAGACAAATAGGGCCCACATGAGAAGTGACATCAACCAGCATCCTCTGTGACCCACCTGCCATCAGCCAATCAGCATTCAGCATATTTAATAAAGTCTCCCCTCCGCTTTCTTCTTAGGTTTTCAGACAGACGCTCTGCCAATAACCGTTCCTGGATCACTGGTTTCTATCATGGAAACGTGATCATAAAAGAAAATACAATGAGCAGACAATCCACAGCGCCTGTGATTTCTATTAGAGCAGAAAAAGTTGGCTTATTCAAAAAACAGGGACAAAATCCTAGTTTTCTTGCAGTTGCAGTATTCGCATGGCTAATATGACTGCACCACCACTGATAATAAACATAATGTAATTACTATTGTAAGCATATCATATCATGAATGGAAATGGGATTGCTGTATTATAAATCCAACATTATATAAAAAACAGCATTTTTAACTGAATTGCAAGGTCCCCGTGTCAGTGTGGTACTTCAGTAATGAATGCATCTGCTCAAAGGTGATTACTGACATATAGACGTTTACAAAGGCAACAGTTGAGTGTGTATTTCTATGGGGCATTTTGTCTTAGTGAATCTAGATCCCAGCTCCTCTATCACTTCCCATATGCCTCTATTATACATCCAATGAGGTGAGCAGTGACGAGCTGCCAATCTGCGGCAGTCCCACATACAGCGGTAAAAGGAGGAGGTGGCTGGAGATGGGACAGAGGAAACGCTCCTCTAATGGGAAACACACTTCTGTCCATTCGCTTTATTTACAGCAGCAGAAGAGTGGCACTGATCCAAACGCTCCAAAAATAAAGCATTGAAAACAGAAACGATGCAGTACCAAGATGATGCAAAACCAGATTAGAATTATAAACAGTTAGTGGGGGGCATCGAGTCACGGTTTAATGGACTGTTTGTAAAAGCCCACCCACAGTTTTGACCCCATAGTGCTGTTGCTAGGTAAAACAAAACAGGCATAATTGCCATTAAAATCGTGGTGAATAGGCTTGTTTGTTTGAATAGTTAATTCAATTCTCAGGTCTAAAAATGAAAATTGCAGAAGGACATACTTTTCTTTTTCTTTAGTAATTTTTTTCTTGTTCATTGAATGCTAGTTAGTGTAGTTTCTGGTTATCTCTGTACCATCCTCTTTTTGTCCCGGGAGTACATGAAGACAGTAGTACACTACTTTTTAAAGAGGGGGTAAAATTGATTTTTTTTTTAGCTTTCTCCCGGTTAGCTGTAAGATTCTGTGCAATGCTCAGCCCACAAGCCTATGTCATCCGTGCTTCCATGCGACAATTCTCCATAAATATACAAAAGCATGAAACAAAACTGTAAATATGTTAATCCATTGTTTTTGGCGAATATAGCATTTTCAAAACAATAAAAGGTAACATGGTGGTCTAAATATGTTATGGGTTAATACCGCATCATTGTTAAATTAACAATTTAACAACGATGAGTGTTTGTATGTAATATGATTATTGGTTACATGAATCCAAGTATTTTTGTAATCATAAAAGTTATTTTTTTTCTGACATTGTAGAACTGGGACATTATGTAACACTGCATATGCTTAGGAGCTCCATAAGATATGACAAAAATGGATCAGTGTCTAAAGTAAACTTTTACATAGAGCTCTACGTAGTTATGGATCAGTGTCAGCCAGGGGTCAGAACAAAGCAGCTCAAATTAAAAGCACATGCCAAACAATACAGTTCTTGTCTAATAGCATATGATACCTAATATCAGTGTTTGTGCACCCAGGAATTGCCTCCATGTGTTTTGATTCATGCCATGTGTCGTTTCCATTTCCCTCTGCCAGCCTGGCCTCCTCTACCCCTCTATCAGAAAGCTACTGGATATCTGCCCCATCAAGCGGTGTTGAAATCATTCGGGGAGGGGGCAGAGCCGAGTGGAGCACACAAATGTGATTGCCAGAGAATTTTTAATAAAAGGAAAAAGATATCTTTCCAGATGTTGGAAGGGACTAACCTAGGCAGCTGCGAGCACAAAATGGAAAGTGAAGTCTGACACTGCCTCAAACTTTTTAAACCGAGACAGATTAAATCAAGCGCCTAGAAAAAGAATCCTCATTTTGAGCGCAATTACCTTAACAGCATTAAGCTTTTCTCATCTGCTCCATAATGCAGAGCAGCTCCATCTGACAAATGATCTCAACAGTGAAGTCTGCATGAAATTAAAGTCCCAACCATGAAAGCAAAATAAAAAGTCAATGGAACAAGAGAAGAGGAAAGGTTTAAAAGGAAGGACACAGCTAAAGGTAGAGGAAGGAAAGTTCTTATTTTATTATTTTTATTTTTTTCGGATGTGGTTTGTTCATACAAAAGGCCCCATTGGTCCTTGGAGTGGCGAGCGCATACCTGAGGGATGAAATCAAAAACCCTCTGCAAATTATATCAACTGCATCCTGCCAAGCGCTCCTCATAGTTCCACGTGTTTTTACCAGCACTGTAAAAATATCTATCAGGAATAGTTTAACACAGGACCAAATTTCAATTCAATATACTACTGCTTCATTTCAAGATGAAAGATTGCTCATATAGAAAACAGAAATGCTACATGTTTGACAGCCCAAGGGGAGTTGGGTCATTGTCACGTAAAGCAATAAAAATTTTGAAATGCAAATTGTGAAAAAATAGGTCAGATTCATGTCATGTTAGAATGACAAGTTGTAGAAATACTTAAAGCCATTTCAAAATAAGAAGAAGTAGAAATACTTAAGTGACCAACTTCAGGTATGAGAAGAAAAAAAATAAGTAAAAGTACTACTGTTAACAACTGAAATATGAAGATATTTAGCATAACCCAAAATTAACTTAAGTTACATTGACAGTACAACCCGTATGTGTATGGTAGTCTGTTTATCTTATCATTTTTAAGTCAAACTTCACTGAACAACAAACTAAAATCCTCAATCGTCTAATGTAACCCAGACGCCATGTTTTAGCTGTCAGATCCTATAGTTCAGGTTGTTTTGACGAAGTGTGTGCGGTCACATCTCTACCTTCCCCCAAAGACAGAAAGGCACCCATTGACTTGACCTCTGGATCATGTGAGGATTGGAGAATTCTCTTAAACATGCCCCTCTGAGCTCTTCACAAACTGCCTCTAAGAAAGGAACAAGGTCAAATGATGGTTCGAAAATTCGGCGCAATTTAAATTTTTCTTCTTGGTTTGGTTAGCCGTGCTGCAGCTGCACCTAATCCCCACAGGAAAGCCCTTCATCTGGGACTGATTTTCTAGTGCCTTGGCTCCGGGTGAGAGAAAGGGGGGACTGTTCTTTGGCCTTTTCTGGGATGCAGGCCTCCGTACTCCAATCCATCTGATTAAAGGGAGTTGGGCTCAATTACACCCCAATGTGCAGTCCTCGCTCTCCGGTATGACCTTGGTTAAAAAACACACACAGAGGAATACTGTCCAGAATCAACAGTGAGGGTGTGGAACCAATGTGCTCTCCACCTGCGGCACTCCCATCCATCCACATGCTAACGCTACAGCTAAGGCTCTGTCAGCATAGTCTGCCTCAGGGGGATAGTTCTTTGTGTAACCCGTGACTAGGTTGGAAAAACAGTAAGGCAAACTCTCCGGGGAACGGGCTTATGTCTTTTCCAATAGCGTAAGAGTTGATAGCACTGGGCACCGGGTCACAGCCATCCTTTCTAATCAGCCTCATGCCACAAAAAGTACACGTTTTGCCACGAAGGAAAGTGTGCACATGGTTATGCATGTCCACTCGTGCGCTCCAAGGAAACGAGCAGGAGATTAGAAGTGACTCAGGGCAATTAAGGGAACCAAAACTTTCTCAGGGATTACATGATGCTGAAAACAGAAAGCTATGGTAGTGTTGTTCCAATACCTTTTTTTTTTTGTATCTGATCTGATATCAATATCTGGCATTAGTGTACTTGTTGATACCAATACCAGTTCGACACCGCATAGTGTGAAGAAGAAGACTAAGGCTACTCAATTTTGTTACAGTACAAGAGCAAAAAATAACTATCTCTAAAGAAAATCAATAAGAATAAATGCAATTTTGAGGACTTAAGTGTTAGTCAAATGTACAGTGGTCCTGTGCTTAAATCAGCACAACTTACTTTTCTACTTGGTCACTTTCTACCACAGAGCATGGATAAAAACAACAGAGAGGCCTGTAAAAAAAACGCTCATCCTCAGAGCACATGGCTAAATATGCAGAGTAAACAAAGTCCATGTTAGCACTGTTGTCGAAGTTATCAAAGAGGTAACACAAATGTCTTTTCTGTCATTATTAGCGTATTTTAAGTGTCTGCAGAACCTCCACAGCCTGCATTTAACCTGCTCTGAGCATTAGCCACAGATGTCAATAGCAGCAGTGCTTGCATCTACAGGTCCTCATTCTGGAAATACAAAATGGTATCGGATCAGTGATTTGGTCT
Source organism: Periophthalmodon schlosseri (assembly GCA_000787095.1). NCBI lineage: Eukaryota > Metazoa > Chordata > Actinopteri > Gobiiformes > Gobiidae > Periophthalmodon > Periophthalmodon schlosseri. Next base: position 46,436 of record KN470540.1, on the reverse strand, counting down.
GAGTACTCGCTGATACCGATACTGAAAATTGTGCGGAGCTTTTGCCGATACCAGTGTCGGTATCGGAACAACCCTACTTACAAGTTGTTAAATACTGAACATATTCGGGTAGTAAAAAAAATCATACCCTGATATAAATCAATACTACAACTAGTATCAAAACTAGAGAGTCATCTGACCAGGTATCAATTGTGGGGAAAAAAAAATATTTATTATTTTTCGTTTACTAGTACATATGTTATTAGTCCCCAACAACTATTCTAATAACACTTACATTTATATAGTCAGTTTCTGGACACTAGTTTGTCACCCTAAAGGATGATAGTAAGCCACTTCTGTGAATACAGTCACAAATGCCCTGAGGCAGACAAACAAACATGGCAGCTACACATTGCCTTATCAACCTCTAATCCTGAGCTTGAGTCATGTTCCTTATAAAGCCAATGGAAAAAACGTTCAAATTTAGTGTATTGAAACAGAGCGCCACAATTGGCATAAAACTTATAACCAAGCTGGTTGCAATTGTGTCAGCTTGTAAAGTTCACTGCTTGCCACTGACTTAAGACCAATTAAAATCATAATGACAATTCCAGTTTATAGACAGAGGAGGATAAAGGATCAACAGTTCGCCAATGTCGACTTTGTGTGGAAAAGTCTACAGTAGTGAGAGCACCTCCACTTAGTTAAAAACACCCCTCACCCTCCTATCACCAACCACTTCTTCTGACTTCTCAATTTCAGCCCAAACTAAAAAAATAAACATCTGCCCTGTATTATTATTCTTTTCCAAATCATATTCCACCCACAACTCAGTTTTACTACCTCATGCTGCGGGGCCTTTTTATGTAGAGCGACACTCCTAAAAAAATAAAACCAAAAGATTGTAGAGGAGCATATGCTAACATGCAAGTCAGCTCCAATGACAGTAAATGACAATTTGCTGGAAGCCTTTTAATGTAAAGCAGACTAGAATAGAGGAGGTTGACTTAAAGCTTTCTTAGCCCCTCAAGTATAGTTTCCTTGGTCCAATGTATGAAGGGCAAATATTATTCATGTCTCAGTAAGAACTAATTATAATATGATAAAAAATATAATTATGAAAATAAGAAAAATAAGTCATTTTAATTCAATCTATGCTCTAAAAAACTAAAAATAAAGATTAAAATGCTTTGTTAATCTGATTGTTCATGTCACATTTACTTGATCATTCAGAAAGTGTGATTTTAAAAAGTTGGCCACATACTAGAGGAATGGTGACATATTAGACAACATTAATTAACAAGAAAATTAAGGATTTCATTGTTTAGTTTGTGTGAGTAATTGTGAATGATCGTTAAATTGTGATGCTTCTTACAATAATAGTAACACATAAATTTCATATCAAGACATCCCTATGTGCGAGGCGGACATAGGCGGAACCAGATCGACCACTGATTGTGCTATTTTGTTTTTTCTACAGAAGCTTTGTCAGAATCAAGAAGCATGCACTCAAACTGAAATGCAATTAGCTACAGTGATAATGAACCGTACATATGGCATCAAAAGCTGCTTTGAGGCCACTTGAGAACAACACAATTCAGGAAATATGCTGAATAACGGCTGTGACCAAAAGCTTAAGTGAAAAAGGTTATTTCTCAAGTTCCTTTCCAAACCGTGATGTAAAAAGTTCATTCACACAGACTTGTGATTTCAAAACAAACCGCAAACAGTTTGTCAGTATCAGCATTGATGGCATTTGTGATATAAATAAATGTCTGGCCAAAACTAACAGACTAGATGTAAATTGGAAGTACTGGTGATTAGTCATATGCTATTCCCAGAGAACTTGTTTGTTCCTGATGGCATTCTGAATGCCTCTTCTATTGAGAATATTAACAACAGGAAAAGCTCTGGGCCTTTAATGTTGGATTTGAAACCCCTTCAAAGAGTCAGTTGCATACATTCAAACTGTACAGTGTGCAAAGGCTTTGTGAGAATAGTTAGAGTTTTTAATTATGTTGTAATAAAAGTTTCAATATGTGGGTCAATGTCACAGATCCCCAAAGAGTTATAAATTATATTTTTTTGCAGATGCTCCATCATCGAATCAATGTGAAAGAAGCATTTGGAGGTAATTGGAATTGGTCAAAAATTATGAAAATTGTAAGGTTTTTGTAGCACTGTTAAAAGAGTCTTAATTTCAAAGTCTGGTACAAAAACACATTTAAAACATCCTATATTACACAAAGTTGACTCTTGTGAGCTTTAAGCCATGGTATAATGCTGTTACCTAATCAAAAACATACCTGGAGTTGTGTTTTGTTTCATTAGCACATGCTTGAGAAATCCTGGTTTATTAGTCTGTCTCCATCTCCAAAGCTCAAAATGCTCTGTTCCACGTTGTGATGTCATGTGGTGGTAGTTTTCAAAACAGCTACCTTTGACCTTTTGTTCAGTAGAGATGGGTAATACTGAAATCATCCAAATGATTCTTGTGAAAGTGTATGTAGTTTAAAAATACAGTGGAGCAGTGAAATATTTTCCATTTGAAGAACTCAACCTAAATATCCAGGGTTTGTGTGTTAAACATGTGTGGATAAAACAAAACACAACTCCAGGTAAGTTTTTGATGAGGAAACAACATTATAACATAGATCAGAACGTTGCATAATATGGGCCCTTTAAACCATTTCATGTCAGGATAATTCTTTTCATTTCTCAAACATCTGGAAAAGATGTGTCCTTCAGGATTGATACATGACACACTTAACTGTTATAACTGATATGTGGATGATAGAGGTGATCTAATGCAGCTATACTTTACAACACAACATATCAGCAAGCACCTTCTATATTATCATTTTAAGCTTATTGCATTCAGTGTGCGGTTGACATATAATACTTACACTTGACATACAATGAGATATTCATGCTACCTTGTCACCAGACATTTTTGTAGAAATTTTTCACCTTCCTGGGACATTCTGTTGCACCCTCCACAAACCGCAAAACCGTAGCAACCTCCTAAATAAACTTAAGCAGACACAGGCGAAAAGCTTTACAATAAAATAACTAAAAAACACCATAACTTTAGGGGAGTTTTGTCCACACCATTTAAGAGCAATGCAGTTTGAAATATCCACCATTTGCATGAAAAATGTGCTGGCACCACACAAAGACGGATTCCAATGACACTCGGGCAGGAAACTATCTGCTCAGCTCAATAAGTATGCTTTTAAAAATACTAAAGTTTTACAGAACAGGAAACAGTCATTCTCCAAATCATTTTCCAGGATGGTAAAAACATAGCATGAGTCAGTTATTACTGAGAAAAAACATCCACAAACCTACTATAAACACAGTCTGTCCATATACTACAGTCATTTTGATAATGATTTATTCAGTGACTCAGCACAGTATGAAGCAAGCTCTGTCCAGGCTACTCTGCTTGGAAATACTTGGCGGTACAGTTTGTTTATGAAAGCGCTGAAATGCAACACTTGGATTTAACAGAAGATCTCTTGGCCTCCTTTCCGGCTCAAACCTTCATTAGATGTGTTTAATCAAATACACAGATATTGTTGATGCTGGTCTCAGGATATGAGTTCAATGTGCAATTATCAAGTGTTTAATATAATTATCGTTGCTCAGATGATAATGAAGTGTCATCTGAGAAAGACACTGTAATCATCTTGTGCACACATTTAAGTGTAGCAGGACACCAACTTGCTTAGGCCCGGTCACACTGATGTACTCACCCCTTGGATGTCCCGAGCGACAAAGAGCTGATGGAGGAGGTTAGTTTCCGGCTGTCCCAGAGTCTCACTTCACGGCCACGCATCTATGGTCATTATACAAGATGCAGCGGATTACTGAACGTGTATTTAAAATACTGGATGAGTGAAGAATACTGGCACAATTACCATATCAAAACCAGTGGTCAGTAGGAGATCTTCTCTGGTCCACAGAATCCGGGAGTCTTTGTTGTTCTGAAGTCCCTTAGTACTCTGAAAAACAAGATTGTAAAATGTCACACAATCTTGTAAAAATAACTATTTTTTTATTGAATAGTATTTTGTACTTTGTATTGGATATTTTTCTTTATAAAATTAAGTTTAAGTTGTATTTTCGTTTTTTTCCCTATAGAATTCTAAACTATAATCATAGGTATATATATAAACCAAATGTTTATGCTCTATCTTACAATGTTCTAAACACATTCTCTCAAAGTCTCTTTTTGGATTAACTAGAAACACATTAAAGTCATGAAAAATCTTATATCTGATCTGAAGAATTTCTTTATCATGGAATTTTCTAAAAGTCTATGGAAAAAAGGAATGGCAATTTTACTGTTGGAAACCATAAGTCTTGACCCATTGTTGAGCTCCATTAAAGGACATAATGTCTGAACAATATTGAGGTTGGGGAGACAGTCAAAACTATTCCCCTGTGCATTTGACAACTTCTCGACAAACCAGGACTTGTCCCATGAAAGCAGCACTTGTTATTGTTGATGTAACAGACAAGGTGACTCCTGCCTCGGGAGCAGCTTAAGTTACCACGACGATGACACTATGCCGTCTTGTTTTTGCATTCACTCACCCAGAGACACAGTTGCATTGTCTCCATGGGGAATACGCGTGTGGTTAAACAGCACTTTGGAAGGTTTTTGAAAGGTGGCCTTCAAAGTAGAGTGGCATCTGTTGGAGCTAATGTTTGATGACAACTAGGGGTGATGACGTAAGAAAATGCGGTCGCTTAAGTCAACATTTTACAAAATAGACAAAGGATTTAAAGTGTAATTTTGAATTTTTACTACTGTAGCCCATTCACCAAGCAAACACTGTGCAATAATAAAGGTTAGCACAAAAGCAAAGAAAAGGCGGATAGGGCAGTCCAATCCAGTACCAATCATATAGCTTAAAGTGTGGAATGTACATAAACAAAGACTTAAAAGCTTTCGAAGCATGCATTTAGCTTATTTCTCTCACTGTTTACTTGTAATATCTTAAATCCGTTGTCACTTAGTCCATGTACTACTGTTAAAATAAGATATTAGATTTCTTTGGCAAACAGCCCAACATGTCTTACCAGATTACAGCGATGATTTTTATGGCAAAGGCAACTTTTAGTAGTATGCATGTAAAACAAAGCTCAAGGTTGAGTTACATTCCCTTGTGTCAGAAGTGTGTCGCCTCATTTTCTTGTTAAATTTTACACATGACAAATTGTAGAGAACCTGATCTGCCATGTTGCCACTAACAATTCTTCATGTTGGCTACAGTGATGTCAACTATTTCAACAAAATTTTACTTAGCCTGTATACCTTCAATCATTTGATTTTATTCAGACAAATTAGAATTTTGAGCAGGTCCGTGTGCAAAGCAAGGCTCAAATGTGTCTTATATCTTTAGTGTGTTTACAAGCACTTGATAAATACTATGACATATTTTTTTGTAGTTGAGAAATTTGAGAAAGTTTCTTCATTTCACATTGGAGTTGTTGCCATTTTAAATATTATGCTTAAATATTATGAGTTGATTAGCATGTAAAATTTTATTTTATAATGGGCATTTTTTGACTAGCATTCAAATGGATGACTGATGCTTAATACAGTGTGCTTGGGAATATGTACTCTTGCCTGGTCAGACATTTCTCCCTTAAATGTTAATGTCATTTGATAAATCCAACACATGCAGATGAATATGACCACACTTGTTTTGTATACCTATATTTCATTCCTTTCATATCTCCCAGTTTATTCCCACCAAAGCAATGACTGTGTTGATAATGCATCTTAGATGAAATAAACACCTCGCCGTGAATCCAAATAATTTTCCATGAGCTGTACTTAAAGCAGGTAACTGAAATCATACTTGGCTTATCCAGCCCTTTTAAGCAAAGAAGTTGAATAGTAGCCCAGATGTATGGAAGATGTCCAGAGTAAACTCAAACATTTTAAATGCAATAGATCAGAAAGGCGCAAAGGGAAGTGCTATTGCTAACTGGTGTAAACAGACATGAGGACAGCGCGCTACTGTATCCTGTCCTTCCTGGGACAAGACAAAGTGAGGATGCCACTGTGACCAAACTAGGAGCAAGAGAGCAACTGCAATGTTTATAACGCTTTTGGAAGTCTCCCATTACAATACAAAGTCATAATGTGATCACATTGTTTTACCATTTATAGACCACTTGCAAAATACATTGAATATATTGCGTCAGATGTTTAGCATGTATGTTTACTATTCTAATTCATTTCACTGACCTGAAAACATTTTTAAAATAACTTCTTCCAATTTTTGTTTGAAGAATGTATTCACATACTTTAACACACTCTCAAAGTACTCCCACCTAAATTCAGTGATAAGTGCCATTTCAGGGGATTAATAAACAACCACTAAAACACATTCACCGTTCTGTGACCCAGCTGTTGAGTTGAGAGACTTATTTTTGCCATTACAACATCCCTGAGGCCTTTGAAAAGTGGAAGCCAGCCAGCTCCAAGGAAAAGCCATTTTGAAGTCTTCGTTTTTGTACTGCTATGCACGGTCCACAGCTCACACCGCCATGATGTCATTGTCCAACCGGAACTCAGATCACGTGGCTGGTAGAGGCTGCAGAAGAAGTTGCCTAGCCCCTGTTCCACTGCTATCCCCAATAAACAGTTTCAACTAAGATTTCTAATAACAGCAAGAGGGCAGCCAGAGGACACAACATCTGGACATGTGTGTGTATGTTACCATTTCCAAAATCTATCTCTCCTCCACAGTCATAAATTCAACTTCCATTCACCTGGAACCCCCCTACCACTCACAACTGATCCCAACCGACATCACATAAATCAATCATGACACAAAAATGGAAGATCAGATTTTCTCAGGTTTCGGACATTTTTAGTTATTGCTCCAGCACCACAATAAATATTATTGCAATGTTTTTATGATGCCCTATAATAACAAAAGTGTTGAGATATAACAACCGGTTGATACTACACAAAAGTTTGACAGAGCTTTGTAAAGGTTAGGGATGCACCGATACTGATACCTTTATCAAATATCTGAAAAATGAGCTGGATCAGTTATCACTTCCATGATGTCGGTTAAGCAGATATCCTGGTTAGGCCTTTAATTGAATGTAATAAGGCTGTTTGAACTTTTATTCATACAAACCTGTTCAGTAGTTATTTGAAGGATAAATGACTAAATAAATGTAATAATTTAGCTGTATTTTAAGGAAATAAGTGCAATTTTCCGTTGCTACACTTATCGATTAATATCGGGTATTGACAGATATTTAAAGTCAAAGTATTGATATCGGTATTGGAACTGAAAAAGCTGGATCGGTGCATCCCTAGTATATAGATAAGTTCAACAACAAAGCTATACCGTAGTTCATACCAGGTTCAACATTTGTAAATTTACCTTTTGGATATTTCATGGTAAAGTACAACGTAATCAATAGGAAAAACTGGCTCTGAAAATTGCCAAGGAAAAACTGCCCCCCATCTGAGACTAAAACATCATCACATTCTAGAATCTGAAAACCACCAATATTTCAGCTGGCATACAATTACATGATAACATTAATCTATTATTTTGTGTTTAAATTACATTCTAATGTCATATCATTGTAATATCATTGTAGTATTAAAATCAGTATCTGGCCTTTTTTGTATCTACCACACGATATATGATTGTTTAACAATGACTTACTTACACAGAGTAGACCAGAATCAAGCCATGCTCCTGTCTTGAAATGTTAATAAATAACACAAACATTTCTTAGTTCAGGAATGAATAAAAAAGCAAAAATATTGAATGTATAAATTGATATAACCAAATGTTTTTAATAGTGAGACAAAGATTTCAAATGCTCAAATATCTTGATCTTTTTCCTTTTCTCTTGGTCTATTTACCTTTTCCCAGTTTTCTTTTGTTTATCTAATCTGTACATTGATTCATCTTTATTTGCCCATGGTGTCTTGTACTTTCACAGCACTGTAAATTTTGCCCACTGTACGCATCTCTCCTCCCCAGTCATAAATCACACTCCCGCTCACCTACAACTCCCCTACCACTCTAGGCTGAACTCCTCTGACTTCACACAAATCAGTCTTGACACAGAGAAGCAGGCTGCAGTACAACGGTGAAGACAGAAATGTCTAGATTTTAGTTATCAGTGGGAGAAAAGGCAAATTGACACAACAGTGGAGAAACAGAGTGAGTGGTCCATGATTTGACCAAAACATACAGAAGGTGTAGCGAATCACTTACACCTGCTAAAATGACATCACATCTGGAAAAAGCATAACAGGTGTTTGCAATGGTCGTGGGAATATAGTCCTGCAAATCATTCAGGGATTTGGATGACAAAAATTGTGTTTTTTTTATTTTGAAATTTTGAACCTTTTTGATAAAACTAAATTGACTGAGGCAACACAAAAACCCAATTCTCTGACTATTTATTTTCCCATACACTGCAATGCAAATAACTGTTTTTGTTTCAAGTACTGTTTGTATTTTTCTAATCACTGGGTATAATATAATTGAAGTTGTACAGCCATTATGATGTACATGGGAGTTGATATTATTTAATCCAGAACAATACATAACAAGGATTAAAACAACATCTTATTTACTAAAATAAGTCTTGTAGAGATGAAAAATTATTGTGAGAAAAAGCATCATGATTCCTCTAGTATGTAACCAGCTTTATTAAATTAAACTTTTTAAAATGATAAACACAATTACCGATTTACCAAATAACCTTGTTAACATTCCTAAAATGCAACTTGCAAGTAATAACACAACTAATGCAGAACTGATATTTTTTAGGTGAACACAGAAAATACAGCAATATAACAAGCAACCACTGAGTAAAGTGTAAATCTGTGGGTAAAAGAAACTTGACAATGACACTAATGAATCTCACTGAGATCAAATGATTACAAAGGTTTAGAGATGGGGAGGCAGACAAGAAAAGTACCACTGAGCAGTCTGGCTAATTAGCTTTTATGGCTCTATTAAATATCCTGTCCCAATATAAACAAAGAGGTATCACTCCATCTCCTTCTGTCTTCTCCTCCTTTTCTCTATTCGACTTGTGGAGTACAACAGACGGTGTGCACATCTGTGACACTAGCAGAGAATGTTGATTCACCCACCAGGACGAAGATCAGGTATCCATGCGCACATATGGGAACTATCACGCTCTCACCATCTCACAGCGATACTGGGGGGAGCACGAATTAAACAATGAGAACACTATTGGTGCAGGGTTAGATAGGGCATGCTGGGAAAATGGCAGGTTTGTTTTCTTTATCCAAATAGACCTTGAGCTAAAGCTATGCAATTATCAAACAATTTTCAAGGTTTTTTAACTGAATTGTTGGATTTTTTTAACCACAGCAGTCCTGTTTACTTAATTGAGTACCATTTGCATGATAACCTACTCCCCCCACATTTATTACCTACTTACTAACACATCTCCGATATGTTAGTGCCATATGAACCATCTCGCACTCTGAAGACCTCAGGGACCAGCCTCCTGCTGGTGCCCAGAGTCAGGACTAAACATGGGGAATCAGCATTTCAGTTTTATGCTACTAAAACATGAAACAGTCTTCCTGAAGATGTGAGACAGGCCTCTTCTTTGACAATGTTTAAATCCAGGCTCAAAACAGTTCTGTTTAGCTGTGCATATGACTGAAAGGGTTTTATTCCGCACTCTTCTCCTTGAATGTTAACTTTATGATGATTATTTGTGATTATTTATGTTGTGATTTGTTGTATTGTGATTTTAATGTCTTTCTTATTCTGTAAAGCACTTTGAATTACCTTGTGTATGAATTGTGCTATACAAATAAACTTGTCTTGCCTTGCCTTACTTGCGAGACAAATTTGTCAACATTAAAGCTACACTATGTAACTTTTCTGGTGTAGGGATTTGCGGAGTGTTTGTCTCCATGGAGTTGTTATTGCTTTGCCTCAGATGCTTCACAGAATGGTGAAGCGGCTTGCTGACACACTGATTAGTAAGCACAGTCCCAATTCAAATAAATAAATAAATGAAATGACTTAAAAGTGTTTTGAATGCTCATAAATAAAATAAAAAACATGCATTATTATGAGTGGGGATCGCCTTTCCACAGATCTGACCTGTAACTTGGCATGCTGCCGACACCTGCTTGTCATTTGGTGGAATATTTTAGGCAAACCAACATCGCACTTTGTAACCAGAAAAGTTACACAGTGAAGTAAGGCAATATTTTGTATGTATATAAAAACAAGATAAAGCTAGAAAAAGCAATTCTTCAAATTTATTGATCTGAGACAAGGTGTAGAACACATATTTTTAACTCAGAAAAAAGGATACATTTGAATGAGCAACTAACAATAAAAGACACAGTATTGCCTCCCACCACATACATTTTATTTCATATTATAGCTTTTGGCCAAGACAGCATCTAAACCTGCTCCTAATTTACTCTCCCTCCAGTTTTTCCACTGCCCAGACTCATCTTTGCTTTTTTCCTGTGATTTCCCATTCCCCCAATCAATAACTGTGGCTTTACCGCTTTCATCACCCCAAACTAGATCCTTTCATTTTCATCTTTCCATAATTAGGCTTTTCAGCTTTTGTTCATCCTGCTCTGGATTCACAGACCATTTCAACTTGGGTGGAATTCAGTATCGTCAATGTCATTTTTGAAAGGGAATTTGGGACTAAAAATACAAAGCTAGAAATTGGAACAAACAAACCTTCTCATTCTTTCATTTCGATCATTCCCCACCGCAACTATATTTTTACTGTTAATCAAAACCACTTTCAAGACTTAGTCATTTCTCTGAAGTGAGGTTGTATACTTCACCCGTAAGTTTTAAACTGGCATTAAACTTCTCTTCATAGAGACAAGCAGGTGATGCCCACTGGCCAAGTTACTGGTCAGATCTGTGGAGAGGCGAACCCACTTACAGTAGGAATGCTTTTTTTTCAAGGTATATTTGAACAATAAAAACTCCTGTAATTTAATAAATGGAAGATAGATAAGTTTAATGTTATACTGTGGAACATTACAGGCAAAGACACTGTAAATAGTAATGTAACTTAAAATGATTACTCTGTTATTTAAACTTGTGACTTTTTGCGTCATGACTTACGCTTCTATAAATCAAAAGGTTGTTGTTGTTGTTTTGTTTTTTTTCTCCAAATGCATTTAAATTTAAAAACACACTAATTGAAATGCATAGCAAGCCAGGCATTGGACAGGATACCTCACAGCCTGCTATTGTCATCATACCCTAAGCTTCTGCAGTCATTTGTTCCTTTGGCTTATGTCAGTGAAATAAGTTTTTGCACCTATGGGACAATACACTCAGATATGCTTTAACCACTAGACCTGACCTGCAGCCTTCCCTCAGGAGAATACTCCACCGATATGCACTGTGGTTAAATATAGCATCCAGATACAATAGGACATGCAGAAGACTTCCAGATGTTTGGAGTTAGTTCATCTTTTCTACCCTTTCTTCTCTCTTTCCTTGCCTGAGAGGATACAGTTGCACAAGAATAAGGTTAGGACACAGAGCACTGGAGTCTTTACTTTTATGTACGAGGAAGATCAGTCTGTTAAGCATCAACAGTGGATTTCCTCAAACGCATCGTACATACACTTGGTAAATCCCATATAATAGGTCACGGATCATGGCCTGTCTTCTGACTTACAAAACGCATTTTTATCATAGTGTAATGGCAGGTGCATGTTATTGCACTCAGAGAGAAGGGACGATCTAAAGTTACAGCCTCTAAAAAAGTCAAGTTTTAAGGTCATAAATAAAGAAAGTACTAAATTTACAAAGAAGAAACTCCCTCAACTTTCAAGGTCTTCAAGTTCAGGGGTAAAAACTAAAATGAATTTTGTTTAGAAAGTTTATCAAAATAAAACAGACCCTTACGGTGTGCATTATTTTTATGCCATGGTCTTTAGTAGCTGCAGATGTGCAACCTTGTTTTACTTTACCTCTGTAGAAACGAATAAAACAGACTCATACAGACATAGGTTAAAGAAGCCCCATTATGCTTTTGCCTTAGATTATATAGGCTAGTCATAATCATAACACCCTTGGACTTCATTTTATATTTTGGACATTTTAAATTGAAATTGTGCCACACTGCCAGGCCATACTGACAGCCCCATCTGTAGATAGCTAAAGTTATAGGTGCCAAAAAAAAAACAATGCCACGAAAAAGAAGGAGCAATGAGGAATTTAATGCCCGAAAAAAGATTCAGACATGCATACATCACTGTAACACAACTTTGAGTGGGTAAATGAGAAGGGAAAACAAAACCCACTAAAACTGTGACCTGCATCTAAACCAATAATAAGACTTCTGGGGCATTGGTAACATTTCCTGAAAAATAAAATTTAGTTTTATTTAAGCTCTGTTGGTTAACAAAATAAATCACACCTGTCTTGCACTTTTTCACAGCCACTTCATAAAAGAAGTTATTCACAGGCCTCAGTATTTAATTAAGTGGATGAATATATAGGCTGGGGAGGTGGACATAAATTTGGCAGAGTTCACAACACAAGACAGTCCACCGCCAACTGCCCGCCACAAAGACGCTACACAGTGTTTTTAAAGAGCAGAAAAAAACACGCGCTGCAGGAACCATTCTGCCCCATGGAAAAATAAATCATGGGGTGGAAAAGGTGGATGGAAAAGGGTTTAGTGAGCAATCAATTCTCCACTAGACGAGCTGACGAGGCTCTGAACAAGAATAGGCTGTTTCACTGAATATTTGTACACACATTTGCTGCTACAAGGTATTTCTTACTTAGTTTGTCTAAACTGTAGCTGTCACTGACAAAAATCTGCAAAAACGTATTTAGCATCATTTTGAACATTGTACAACAGCTACTTTTCTGTGTAGTGTAATGAATAAGCTGTTGATATTTAAAATTCTCACACTAATGTAAAAAGTTATACATTGCAAGGAATATGAGAAAGATTGACCTACTTTATCCCCTAATCACTAGTTTATTTGATCCTTTTGATTGAGTAAACCATAGAAGTAGCAGGGACATGTATTCAAGACAAGTTGTTGTATAGAAATGTTGACAAAACCAAAATAATAATTAATGGTAGATGAATCATAATAGTTCTATAGAGTTACAGTTATGGGCCAACTTTAAGTTTTGGTGCAGTCACAGAATCAGCCAAAGTGCCTCAGTAAGTGAAATAAAACACGAGCGGTGATTATTATTAGGGCTGTGATTATTGAGCCACTGTGCTAATTGGGCAGTGCCTCCACAGTCCTATAGCTCGGGCCACCAAGTTCAAACTGCCTGGGGTCACACCAAAAAGGCAAAAAAAGAGTTAACTACATAGAATAGTTTGTCCTTATTAAAGCTTGTTTGATTCAAATATTGCACAATAAACCATCAGCATTTGTTACATTAATAAGTAGAATGTAAACTTTAAAGAGAACGTTCCCTCAGATGATACCAAACCAATGACCAAATCTTTGCACACTGTGAGGTGAATGCTTTGCTGTGACAACTCTAAAATAGACTAGTAAACAACAAATTCATTGTCATATGATTAGGACTACTGATTGTATATTTAGACTTTTTGGTGTATCAAAGTTCTACGTCAGCAAGGAGCAGAGAGCCAGAGGAAGCACATGTCTGGTGATCTCCTGCTCCTCTTATGTGGTTGAGGGTTGGGGTAATGAATATTCTATGCTGCACTTGTGGCTTGGTTCCCTTAAATCCAAACAGAAATCCATGGGGCTAGCATACAGCCTTATAATGACAGAGGGAGAAGCGAAGATGCTGACAAAAGCAGGAACTTCAACACCCGTAACTCATCAGGATCTGTGCACCAGACCTACTCCAGAAAGATAAAGAAGTCATTATTATATTCTTCCTGTATATCAGCTGAAGCGCGGAGCAGACAGTATAAAATAGCTTGTAATACCCTGTAGCTAGACTTGACCCTACTTTGACTGTTGTCACTTCCACGTTTGTTTCATTGCAGTAATGGATACAGATGGCTGACTGTGTGATCCCTGCCCTAAAACCACTTCATAGGACCTTCACATCTTCAAAGTGCCCCCACGCGTCAGTGTAGAAAAAAATAGCTCATTCAGAACATGTGTGCAAAGCAGGTCAAGTTTATGACATTTTTGTGTAATAATAATTTACAAAGCAAAACATCATGACCACAGGTAAAGTGAAAAAAAATCAGTATTGTGGCATGTCTTACTTAAAACACCGTATTAGGCATGTATGATAAACTTTTTGATGATGTTTTAAATGCAAGAATATGTTTTATCAGGATCAAAATTGCTCATCAAATCTTTGGAACCTAAAGTGGTCAGTTGAAATATTAAATGGTCAATCTCACTTGCAAACAACAAAATATCTCATCTTTATAGAGTTAGTGACTTAGTATGCATTGCTGGGTTTCAGATCAGAACACAGATCACAAAATCCTATAGGCCAATAATATTTGATACAGATGTGGGGCAGCTAGAATGAATTAATTAATGTTTTTTTAAATACAGATTTTCTATGAAATATGGTTAGTTCCAGCATCTAATCACTAACAGCAAAGAAAAAGTTCAAAATTTGAGGTTTTTCCTCTTGGATATTTCTGATGAGAATACCATGTATGTAATCAATATGTAAATTTGTCTCCTCTTGCCCCTTCTGGGGGTATGGCATCATCACAATCTAGAATCTTAAAACCATCCATTGCTGGTTTCATATGGCATCACACCATTCTATAGGTCAATATTATTTAATACAGATGGGGGCAGCTATAATGAATATTGTTAAAATGCAGGGTCTAGTCCCAGATAGAAATGATCAGCTTCACCATTTGTGAATTTAGCTCTTGGATATTTCATGGCAAAATGCAATGTCATCAATAGGGAAAATCTGTCTCTTGTCCCCCATCTGAGAGCATGACATCGTCACACTTTAGAATCTTAAAACCATCTATGAAACCTGCTAGCCCTGCAGTTTTTACCTGTTCTGAAAAGCATGTCAGTCTCATGGTAGTCTAGAAGTTCAAAGCTTAATGCACCTGGACATACTTAAAATGTGCAATGTAATTAGCAGCAGAAGGTTATACTGCTGTGTCTGATTAGTGTAGAATCCTCTGTTTTCAATGGAGGTCACTCATCATCTGTTTGAAATTTACAATAATCTATTTGCTTGGTGTAATCAGAAAATATTAATTGAGGGCATTTTTGTGTTTATACTGTAAATAAATAGTTTAGCATATTTTGTCCAATAAACATGAGAACATGCCATGCAATGACTGTTTTTTGTAATTAAACATTTTAGCCCACACCAAGGCACAGTTTATACACCAGCATACTGTATATCCAACAGCACAGCACCAGGCAACTCACTGACAGCCTGATAAATTACCCCATTGGAGTAACACTAACAAATACCTCTATCTCCCACTACCACATCTCACCCTGGGTATGCCACGATCAAGAACAGTGCTAACATTAGCCCAATGCTTCTACTCTGCCATGAAACCACAAACTGTAGCAAAACCTGTTGTCCTAAGAGCTCAATTAGTAAAAGATGAGCTGTGCTGGGTTTTGTTGGAGCGGAGAAGTGTTGTTTATATGACATGTGTGAGCCAGATTTCAGTCTGTTTTCTCAGCTATTTCCACTATTACATACTAGCTCCTCTGAATGTTGGTGTTCAAGCTTTTGGCAGTGATGCAAAATACCTGCAATAAATGTGGGCGTCAGTACAACTTTTTAGAGGGTTTTTAGAGTATCCAAGTTGTATTGTAAAAATCTACATCTGGCAATGGCTCACCAGGATTCTCTTATGGACTACATCATCGATATAGAGAACTATTTCAATCCAAGAATTGAAAAATTGTGTCTTCTAGAAAATGTTAGTAGTTTAGTAGTAGGGCTGCTAGTGGAATAGTTTGCAATTGAGATTGTTGCTATATCAATTATTATTATCAGCTAATACTGTGATCATGATACTTTTGCGAAACATTCTGCAGCCCTACAAATTAGGTTAGGTGATTTAGTAATAATTTAATGAAAACATGCAAACTACCATAACTGTGAAAAAGGTGGCAAACCTTGAACTGAAGGGGGAGGCTGACTAATGAAGAACAGAGCCCCTTCCTCTACTGTAGCCTAATGTTAGCCGTTAGCCTTTTTTGATGAGACTAGCATATGGAGAAAGCACTAGCTTAATTGAAATGACACCAGTGCTTGGTCAGTCTCAGGTCAGCTCACAGATCTGCAGACGCACTGTAGTCCATGCAGCACTACATTTCCCATGAGGCTTTGTGCAGCCGGTCTCCCCAGTGTGTCCTGCCGTGTAGGTCCTGTGGTTCTGCCGTGACACTTTGACAGGCTGCCTCCGTCTGCTGCTTGGTATTTCAATTGATGTCAAGATCGTTTTACCAAAAGCAGTTGAGAAGTTGACAG
Organism: Periophthalmodon schlosseri; assembly: GCA_000787095.1. Classification (NCBI taxonomy): domain Eukaryota; kingdom Metazoa; phylum Chordata; class Actinopteri; order Gobiiformes; family Gobiidae; genus Periophthalmodon; species Periophthalmodon schlosseri. The sequence continues at coordinate 29,964 of KN470540.1, read as the reverse complement.
TTGCTTCAAAGTTTAAACACAGCCCTGCACTGTGCACTATACAAAACCATGATTACAAAATGGCACAACAAAACAGAATGTCAACACATTTGCACCATGTTTCGATTTAGAAAAAAAAAAAAGTTCAACTCCAGCTTCCAGGCAGCTAAGCAATTTCCTTTTTTAAAATCAAACAGCCATAGGCAGATCAGTGCCAATAATTAAAGCCAGATTCTTCAGAACAGTAAAGAGTGCAAACAGGGGTCATAGCACAAGGGAGCTGTGCATGGTGGAATTACTACTGATTTATTTCAAATACAAATCACCCAGCATTCTTCTCATATGAAAAGATGATGCAAAGTGTTTCGAAAGTATGCATCCATCTTAATATTTACTCAGTTTTTCATTTCAAGCTTACATTCCAGTCTCCGCAAATTGCAGTCAAAATGTGAATAAAACTTGTGAATGCATGATGTATGAAGACCCTCCCAAGGTGAAGCAGGAGAAGTACAGTTAAATCATCTGCTGTTTAGGCTCCAGGTGTCTACCACATGTAGGGCTTAATTAGGTGGAAGCTAACAGCCGTAACACTGCCACAGCACTAATGAGCGCGCAGTACACAGGCGCTCTCAGCTGGCATCCAACCGGCAAAACTTTAAATGTAGCGCCACCTTTCGAAACAAACTGACATCATATGTAGGGTAAACACATAAAAGGTACCTCTGTGGTACTGCGAAAAATTAAGGTACTAACTATACCTAAAAAATTGTGTAATCTGAAATTGGTTCTGAAAAAAAATCTTTGTTTAGTTTAAGCCTGGTGGGTCTTGAGATAGCACTGTCATTTAGCAGGAAGTAGGGCTGGGCAATATGGTGATACAAATCAAATTATGAGCTAATTCCTGTGACAATCTGCTTTTTGGTGAAATTGCTCAGACACTATTCCCCACTCACTCCTCCTATTGGTCAGATGACATTGGATTTAACCAACTGCAATGAAGTATTAACTTTCAAAAGAAGCAGATGACTTAAGTTAACTCTTCAAGGCACTATAAAGACCCTACATGAATCATGATAAAATCTAAATTGTGATTGGGTTCAAGAAAATCGTGATATACATTTTTTGGCATATTGCCCACTCCTAATAGGAAGTCACTGCACAAAAAATTAATACAAATAACACAGGTTTTGCTGAATGACATAATGTGTGGAGTTGATAAATAAACTATTAATTATTCTGTTTGTGATTCAAGATAATGATCAAAGCAGAATGCTAAAAAGGATAGTAAAAATGCTCACTCAATTCATCTGTAAAGAAACTTTCACATTAATGATTTCCTTTTTACTAAAGCTTTGTAGAGTATTATAATGTGGTCTTGAAGATACAGTAAACTTTGATCAAACATAGAAAAAAAATGTCTATATATAAAATACTCACTACTAGAAGTGCTTAGACAGCACAGATTTGGCTTTGACAAAGAAGGCAGTTTAAAAGGCCAATAAATCAATTATACATGAGTTCTAAAATTAATATTTGATTTGAACATTTTTACCTCATACCTAGGGACACATGAGTTTACATTCATGAAACTACTACCTTTAACTATTTGCAACAGACCAATAAAGTAACTTCTTCAATAAGACCAAATAACCACACAATTTTAACCCAGTGCATTCTGTAATAGCCCTTTTTCATTGCCAATGTTAACATAGCAAAAGATCATTAGCTGACTATAGAAATTGCACTGATCGGAAACCTATGATTTAGTGCCACTGTTTTGCAGAGCTTTCCAAAGCACCAATCATGCATTATGAAATATTCCCCAAGGCCCAGCCAATTTTTGAAACTTGCCAACATGGAGTCAGTATTCTCTGTATCCCAGTGAGGAAAGAGGTGGTAGCTGGAGGATGGAGAGAAAGTGGAGAAAAACTAAGAGGAAAAGTAAAATGGTGCCAAAACATCTGGGCTTGGTTATACCTTGGCTGTTACCAGGTTCAGAGCACAGCAGAGTTTGATGGAGAAAGAAGCAGCTTCGAGGCACTGAGCTGGTTGGATGAAACAACGGTACCATAAAGAAACTGATGTAAAATATAGGAAATTTCCCTTAGTTATAATTAAACAAAGTTGGAAGTTAAAGGTTCATATGTCTCAAAAACAAAACTACCCTCTATCTTTAGCTTATTTTAGCAGTAATTCACACTTGATTTAGAATGCGTTTTCCATGGTCCAACAATTTCCATTTAAATAGGCCGTTGACTGGCACCATGAAGTGTATGTTACCTTATCTGCTAACTTTGACACACGTTTTACAGTAATACTGACAGTTACTAATCTTCGCAACAATACATTTGGGACATAACAAGCGCTAATAATAACTAGTATTCATCCGAATACAAACAGTGTGCAAGGGCTATAGCTTATTTGCATGATTGGCTTATGAAGATATTACAACACACTGACCATTACATAAAGTTACCGGCAATACTGAATGTACTGTACAAAGAAAGAGAAAAGGAGTAGCATTTTTGGTTTTACATGCGCAGCTTGTATCTGGAATTTAAAAGTCCACTATTGAGTAAGACTGACACATTCTTGGACAGTGCTATGATCCTTTATTGACATTATGTTTCAAATTGCACAATGTTGACTACATATCCCTGTGGTGTTAGTATTATGCATTCTTGAAAACTTTAGACATTACTGAATGGCTGGGGCAAGTATTAAAAGCTCTGGCTCAGTGAGGAAAAATAATTGCTAAGAAATGAGAATTGAATTTGGATTTTTTACTAATGTTCAGATCAAGCATTCAAATTATTATATCATTATGTATATTACATCAAGATGCCCACCTTATGAGGTTGGCATATTTAAGGAAAATATTTTTTTTATTTTTGGATATTTTCTTACAGACAAATTGTAGACCACAAGAATCACTTGTTACTGTGGTATTTATTCTTATAAAGTGGTGGATGGGCTTGGATGACTGAAAGCATATCTTTGCTTACAAACTATTAGCAACACTGAAAAGACAACATTATGTGATAGAAATGTACAACAGAGCTATGAAAAATAAATAAGCTTTAGTTTTGAAATAACACAGCTATACTAATTCATAATTTAATTACTTCAAGACAAGACAGGCATTCAAACGTTCAAGTGTTTATTTAATTATAATGTTAACCAAATGTATTATTATTTGTTTCTTGTAAACATGTACAATCAAACGCCATGTAAACATCTACTCAAACCATCAGAGCCAAAAGTACCTGTGAGACCAACACTCAGAAAATGAGTTCTTTCCATTTCCCGTCACCTCTGTGAATGCTGCTCCTTCACGACTGCCCCTCTGGGCTTACATCTGTGAGACAAACTAAACACTTGTGCCATGGTCAAAGAGCTTCATTGTGCTGCCTGCCAGAGTCCACACTGGTACTTTAAACACTGCCATGCCTGCTGCCGCTGCTGGTTTATTCTGCCTGTAATGAGAAATATGAGCGGGTACATCCAACTCACTGACCAAATACACACTTTTCCAATTAGAGTCTACAGGCGCATAGATAGCATAGACAAATCAGTGTTGTACATTATGCCTAGACACAGAGACCAGTCGAATAAGGTTAAATTATAAAAGGTTCTCAAGGCAGGTGCAAACCAGATTGAAACAGAGTGCTTTAATATGTAATATGCCCATAGTCAATTTTCTTATGCCATCTCATCTTATAATGATGTTGTTGTAGTTGTTTTATTTTGTCTTTCAGTAACCAAAATGTTCCTAAGATTTAGAAGCTAATTTACATAGGAGTCCTGTCTCTACATAATTTTTTGCTAGAGCTTAAGGATTACTTGGTAGAAAACTATGCAAGACTGTCTATGGAGTTCTGTGCCTCATTTGTGTTTATTAATATACCTTTGTTGTTTGTTAAAAATAGGACTTTGCGCAGTACTATCTATGCTGGTAAGAAAACGGCTGTGCTTTCCCTTTGCCTGACCAAAGCACTCCCTCCTGATATCCAAACCATTCAAACCCAAGGTCCTCTCTAATTTCACCCGAAGCAGCAGAAGCTCAAGCTTGAAAAAGTCGAAATCTGGCCCCCAAGTCCAACGAAATATTCCTTTTTTCCTGTCTCCCTCCTCTGCTACTGACCACAGATCCTCGGCTGTAGGGCCAATGTGGGCCCAAAACTATGAGGGGTATTTTCAGCACTGTAATTTAAAGCACACACAAAAGACAAAATTACACACACTCAGCAAAAAACAACACAGACATTAGGAATAGATGAAAAGGAGTTTGGAGAGGCAGATGACACAGTGAAGGCACGTGTCCTGTACCCACAAAAACACCTTGTTCTTTGAGGAGTAGGTTAACCATGTCTGTTTTTCTAAAGAATTGGAGCTATGTTAAAGAGTACAGGAAAATAGGGTGGAGGCAGGAGTGGACTGTACTACATAAAAATGTTAAAGAAAACTCATTTGACAACGTCAGGCCAGTTTAGGGATGTCACAAACAGAATCCAGGAAAATATATATGTATATAAATATTCAGTGGTATAGTCTAGAATGCTTATTTAGAGCACAGCTGTATTAAGAGAAAGATAAAACTATAGCTTCATTTCTACTGGTTCACTTTGAAGCGGATCAGTATGGGCCGCAAGTGTCTCCACTATGTAAAGTGAACCATATCGCCCCATTTGAGAGGTCCGAAGTAGACCCAGGAGGGTACTAGCTCCCAGCGGGGTCTGGGGCCTGTACAGTACGGCTCCAGGTGTGCTTAACAACCAAACAAGACGATTGGACAAGAGAGAACACAGAGTCAAGAGAAACAAGACGGTAAAAAGCAGATATAAACATAACATAATAATTTCTCACCAAACGTTGACTTGATCTTGTGATAAACCGCTGTATTTCCAGTTATGGCAACTTAAATATTGAGCCAACATCCTCCACAAAACAAAGCTAGTACGAATGCAACAGCTGTTTCCTGTTTGTGGATGCACGCCACTCGTGTATAAAGATCCAACACATTATATTTCCAGTGCAAAATGCATCTAACGTGAGCCAAACCCAATGCATTAAATAAAGAGATGCTAAAATGTGGCACAGAGGTGCAGAAAATTAAATAAATACAGAAAATCTGACAATAAACCAGAAGACGTTTAGTGTTTACGCTAGCTTTAGCCTCGTCTCTGCACCAAACAGACCTGCTCCAAGGTGGCCCCAAGCGAACCGTGCCAGTGGAAAAGAGGCTTACTTAGACCTTGAGTGGTATTTTACATCAAAATAGTATAGGCAATGGGCTAATAGTCGTGTAATAGTAATAACAGTAATTGTAATACTAGAAGCAGTATCTATCAATAGCAGCAATTATAGAAATATTGCTCATATGTTAAAATCTTGTAATTTCTATAGTAACATTTGTTGAAGTTTTAGAGGAGTACAGAGTGATTGATTCCTTCTACTTGACAGTTTGAGACAGTACCAAATGGCAAAAACATACACTGGATATTCTGTATTTACAGTCAACATTGAATTTTAAAAGCCGACAGACAAACCAGATAGAGAAAAGCAAATGTGATACTGTAGTGGGAGTAATGCACCCTCTCCTTATGTGAACGGCCTAAACAGAGCAGTCTGCGTACACATACTTGTACTGATTACAGATGGAGGATTTCTGCTAGTACTGACCAAAGACCTCAATTATCCTGCACTCTTATTTCCCATAAATACAGAAAGGCAAGGCCTATAATCAGAGGCTAAATTTACCCCACCTGGCTCAAGCAGGAGCCAGTACAGAGCTGGTCACATGGATGAGACAGGCAGAACACACTATAAGGCATGAAGAGGGACAACAGTGGACATGTGTCTGCTTGGTCTGAACCGGATAAGTCAATAGTCAGTGGAGCATCATGTTTAATACTGGTATAATTATTGCAGGCGCAGGTGTAGAGCTGCAACAATTAATAATAATAATGATTCATAATTGACTAATTAATTGACTAATAGTTGAAAAGACTATTCAACTATTAAAATAATCGCAATCATATTTTCATAAGTGTAATCATTCACTGGTGTTGAAAAGGCCAACTGCTGCTAAAATGTTCATTTTTATTCTTTGATTTATAAATCATTTACATATTTTGTATTATATTTGTATACATACTCATTTATTTTCTTCATTTCTATAATGTGATATGTTTTTTGCGTCATATTGCTTATTTCAATAATGTACTATGTTTCATATGAACTTAACTCAAAATTGCAAACCTTGTGTAACTCTTTGCAAAATCTAGAAATAATATGTTTATATGTAGGCCAAATAAAAGGTGAAATACAATTTTGGCCTAATAGGCCATGTTTTGGATCCAACCGGACATTGTGGGCGGCTATGGTTTCACTCGATGCCTCACCTGGAAAGTGCAAAAGTGCAAACAAGATGTACGATTGTCTTAATATGGTATGTCTGATGAAGAAAAGCAGAGATAAGATATCTCCTGATGACCACATCAGTGACCTACAGCAGGATGTTGGCAACATCCTTGAACTTGCTAAAGAGACTGTCATCCACATGCTTTGCTTTGCCTAAGATTTAGGGACCTTGGGGTTGTAAGATTGGGGGCCTGGGCTCTTCTCTGGGACAGAGGTGCATCTCCAGTAACACACTTTGGACGCCTTCTTTAAATGAGGAGGATAAACTATAAAAACACGACTTTTGATACCAAGAGAGATGATCGGAGCCCTTATGTTCCTTTGATGACTCAGGATAAACCCAATAACTTAACCTTCTTAGATCAGTGTAGATTGCAGGGATATACCTCGCAAAATTATAGAGATTGCTGTAAAACTGTAAATCTTCTTTCTTTGTACACAATAAATCTATAAATATATAGAGGTCTTTGTGCGCTCTGTCCTGTCTCTCCTTAGTATGATAGTCAATGAGCCCAGATTTAGAGAAGTACTTTTAGTGTACTCTTCTCACTGGGGCTAGAGTCTCTGAACCAGGTGAACTGGAAGGCGTGGTAAGTAAAGAAGTGATCCTAAGCACTACCTATGACTTATCGACACCAGAATCGACCTGGAAGACGGAGACCAGACCATCAGGGTCCTCTGGCGTCTGCATATCACTGTTTAAAGTGAGAGGAGATGCATACACAGGGGCCCTTAGAAAAATATTCAGCTAAGGGGACTGGTTCACTGTTGATAATCTATCAGGAAAGGGAGTCTAATCTCAGGGACCAAAATGAGTTACCCAATAGGCGGGTTTATAGTAACGTGAGCACAATGCAAATTTTGGCAAGACCCTACCTATTCTTAAAACCCAGTAAACACATCACTGGATTATATAGACTCTAAAACACAAAATACCTTTCATAAAAAACCCCCCCAAAAAAAACATAAACAATGTCAATAAAAGAAAAAACTATTTTTGATTTTCATCAATAATAATTTTTATTTGCAAACATTCTCTACCTAGAAACCTTCAGTCACCATAAAAATGTATTTAAAAAAATCTCAATCTACAGTAGAAATAAATGTTTGCCTAGTCGACTACTTACATAATCGTTGGTTCCAGCCCTACACAGGTGCATGTTTGCTTTTTGTAAAATAATATGACTTTTCACTTCACAGAAAAATAAAAACTGTGGTTTATTCTAATCCTCTGCAGCTCTTGAGACAACTTTCCCAGAAACAATTTGAGAGGAAAAAGTTGTGGTTTCGCTTGATGAGCATAACTGGCTGGCACTCAAGATACAAGAAGCTAACAGATCTACAAGCGAGGTTACAAATGTGAACAGTTTGGACACTTCTCTGCCTCTCTGTTTATTATGTGGCTGCACTGGTCTTCCCCTGCCATTACGGCTCATAAAGCAGTAAACTAGGGACGGACGCAGAGCTTAAGTTAAACCACACATCAGGCACGTACAACCAAAGGACAAAGGCCAAACCACTAAATTATGGTAGTGTGAGACTGTCCAAAAACAAACTAATACCAATATTTGTTTTAGATAATTGATAGATGTACAACATAGGCTTGTCAAAAGTATTACAAATCAGATACTAATCTATATTAAAGCTAGTACTGAAACTAGATACTCATTTGAGCAGGTATCGATACTAAAAAAGTCACATTCACAGGACAGAAATGAACCTTTGCTGAATAGCTTTAGAATGATCTTGATCAGAACAAGTATAAGACCACATAGACTAGTATATGCCCATGGACCACATTACAACATAGAAAGTATTATGATTTAATGTTGAAAATTACATTCTATTGTCTAAATAAAGAGTGTTTTTAATTATCATCATGGTATCAGAATTGGTATTGAGTATGGAGTCTATTCCTTTGCCTATACTACTCGTACTACTGCCATACCACCACAAAGATTAACACAACTACAATTTCAACTACCTCTATGACGACCTCCTTTATAACTAGAATACAAAAAAATTATATTTTACTCCACAGAGTTTTAAAAAGTCAGCTTTATTTAATCCCACCATTAAAAACCAATGCAATCCAAAACCATTTAACAACTTTGATGTTGTTTCAGTCTCTTGGGTTTTGAGGTGGTTGGGCTGTTTGTGCGTGGGCGGCCGGTGTGCTGATTCAGGCCTCGCTTGTCCAGATTTTTATGATGATTAATGAAAGAACAAGGAGGAGACAAAAATACAGGGAGATGCAAAGAAAACATAAAAATCGCCTGTCCACCAGTATATCACCACAATAGATACTTCTAGATTATTGGCATGGATGCCTGAGAGTCTGCATGACACCAAAGACTAGGCATCAAAGACTAAATTGTTTAAAAGACATCGGCACGGGAACACCTGATGTAAACAGCCACTTGAAACAGTGCAGAGGAGCCGGCCGACAGGATCAGGTTACTTAAATCAACACAAGCACACAGACAGATGTGTGGCAAGAGGGTACAGAGCTGGACATGTGGCACAGAGGAAACTATGTAAACGATATTGATGTTTCTGATAAAGCTGATGGACCTGGTTTAAGAGTTTAAAAGTCAAATGGGAGGGCCACCATCTTATCCTTGAATTAGTTGTGGAGCAGGCACAGAATAATACTTTGTACAGCCCTTTCAAATGGTTTAGAAGAATAAAAAAATGCCTGTCTGAATTAAAACCTGTTAGGTGAGTGTGTGTGTGTGTGTGTGTGTTTAATTCTGTATATTTAAAACTGTATGCATTTGTGGTTGTCTAAAAAATATATCAAAAATCAGATACTAATCAATACTAAAACTAGTATCGAAACTAGATACCCTTTTGAGCAGGTATCGATACTAAAAAAGTCATATTCACAGACAGAAAGGAACCTTTGATGATGTTGAGCTGTATCAGAACAAGTATAAGGCCACATAGACTAGTATACGCTCATGGACCACTATGGAAAATACCTGGACAACTGAGATATAACACCCCATGGTAAGATTATTTAATGTTGAAAATCACATTCTATTGTCTAAATAAAGAGTGTTTTTATTATCATTGTGGTATCAGAATTGGTATGGAGTATCAAGTCTACTCCTTAGTATCAAAATGAGTTTGAAATTTTAGTATTGTGACAACACTATAGACATTATTAAATCTTCAACTAATTTTTGTTATTTAAACCTATAAAGCATTTAATTTATTTATTTTAGACACAATCCTATCTTAAATCATAAGGATTTTATCTTTTTCATTTTAGAGCAAAGTGCTGGATTACATGTTAATATGCCATGAGTCTCTAATAATTATTGTTATTGAGAATCCCAAATGTCTATAATCATTACAAAAGGACTAGAATAAAATATCAAATTCCTAACTGTTAGGTATAAATGCTTCTACAATAACTAGTTGTAAATAAATCAGAATATTGAATGGATACAACATACTATAAGCACAGTCTTTGATGACAGAAGTAGAAAGAAAGTGATTGCCTTTTTAAATAGCTTTAATTTCGTCATGATCTTTGACTCATCTAAGGGTGGCCGAAAAATCACAGCATGGAAAACGTCCAGGGAGATAAAAGATAAAATGTGAGACTATTTGGTCACTGGTCAGCCTTCGACAACGCACCCTCCCTTCAACTCCCTTTTACTATAAACAGATAAACACTGTTGCCATTGGTAGAGGTTCATGGTCGCAGTAGCTGTAGGACGGGCACTCGTGGGAAGAGAAGAGCAGACCCTACCATAAATCAATAGTGGATGAATCTCTACCCAGCTGGAATAGCACTGTCAATGTGTTTACAAATCTCTACAGTGGGTAAGGAAACAGAGTGGAACGAATTTATCGTTTGGTATGTAGTCACTTTTAAAAACATATTTCTTCAACTATTACACAGTTGGTGGAGGAGAAATCACGCCCATCTGAACTTGGGGGAAAAGCAACTGGTGACCAGACTCAAATTTTCGCAATACTTGAACCACAGCCACGACATTTAAAGGCACATTTTACCACATGTCCAATTGATTGCCATTATATTGTCTGAATATGGTCATTGGGATAGTAAAAAATATTAATAAATACATAAAACTGAGATATTAATTTTTGTCTATACCACCCACTCCTAAGTACAGAGTAATGGTACTAAACAGAAAAGAGGCGGCACGGTGAATAATCTACCAGCTAAGATAGCCTTAACCAGGCCTAGATCAAGATCTGGAGATGGGTCCCTAAGCCTTTTATTTCAGCTTTAGATCATATTTTGTTTGATATTGTGTCCTTGATAGAGATAAAAGAGATATATACTTGTTTTTGCATGTATACAGTGGGCTTACCTGAACCGCAGTCAGCTGGGCTCTGGGGTCAAATACTCTCAGCATCTTATCCTGGAACGGATAGCAAACAATTTTATTGCAAGCATGCACCTTTCAAAGAACACTAACATCACAAATTTTTCACACATAATTTATAAGAGTTAATCTGACAGATAATATTTTTGTGTGATCTCAGATAAACCCAGTTCACATGTTATCAGATCCTTCTGGCTCATCCTTAACAGATGTAATCCAGTGACCACTCTGTGACCTTAAGATTTCAAACTCTGGCTAGTGCAAACATGAGTACGCATTTATCAGGGTAGCCAATCAGAGCAGTTCCTGAGTGATTGAGAGGAAATGGGTCCTAATGGGATCAGTGTGTGAGCGGGACGTGTGTGTCTGCAGCAGTGTCACTCAATACGCCTGTGACTATGATCACAGCAGAGGCTTGACAAACTGGCTGATAGTGAATAACAGCTATAAAGCTTTAGACTATACCAGGCGCACACTTAGTGTACATATACATGTCAGGAGCAATCAGGAGGTGCATCAGGACACTGTCAAGCACCCTGACTTATACAGGGAAGGGCTATATATATATATAACTATAGACCACACAGCTGTTTGAGGTCAATTATTAGCCGGAGCATTCGCTTTGTCAGAGCAAACTTAAGGTAAGCCACACTCATGAGACAGATAATTGATTTGTTTTGCTTCCTAATACACTGCCTATTGCTGTCCATTTGTGTCTATGTAAAGCCCACCCACAATTATAAAGCTCAAGGCAATCATTTCAGGTCTTGTGGGCCTGGGTCTAAGCCAGAGGCTCAAGGACCACTCCAGGGAAAACAGACACATGAAGATGCCGCTAAATAATGGCTGGTTATTGTGTCCATAATGCAGCATATTTAAGATAAATAGTTTCTATTTACTGTGTTTGTCTATGAGGCCTGTTGCTGAGACAACCAACCATATCTTGAGGTACATGTCCTGTCAACTGCATGGCACTAAGAGTCTCACCACTATATCAGTGTAGGAGAGGAAACGATCAGGCTATGCAAACACATAGATGAGGGTCTACTCACAGAGACCTGCCTCCCATCCATAAGCACAAACAGAAAACATGCTCACACACTTTTAGCCCCATGACAATAGCTCCTGTGAACACAAACACCTCGTGTCATAAAGTTTGGAGGCTGTAGCGCTGAGAGCCGTGATGTGTGCTAAGGCGGCAGCTGTTTAATCACACCAGTGGAGCCTCATTCACAAGCTGCTCTTAATAAGTTTCACTGTTAGTCTGCAGCACACAGCTCTGCTCACAGACACACACAGGCGCTGGGAATGTCCATCCAGGAGGACAGCCCTCTTGACTTTTTGACATAACAAGCTGCTGGTGCCCTTTTCCCAGTAACCCACGGTTACTGAAGTCAAAGACTGTTAAGACTGGCAGTACAGAAAAAATATATACACTTTCCGTCCTCCAAATGTCGGCTTATTTTGAAATTTAAGGTGGACTGCTGGTCATTAATGATCCAACACCATATTTGGGTCACTCTTTAGAGTGATGCTCCCTTTCTATTTCTAAGTATGTCATAAATACACATCTCTTGCCTGTCATATTCCTGCTCTATGGGGTAGTGGTCTTGCCTTCATCCCCTCCGCCATGCCCCTGTGTTTACCTTAAGCAGAGGGTGGGGGAGCAGCAGGATTGAACCCACATGCTAGCAGGCCCTATTTGCTTTAATAAGGTGGATTGGAGAGATTGAAGGGGGTCTGCTAGGTTAAATGACACCAGCAGAGCTGGACAGGGCAAAGGCTGGAGTGGGCCCCAAAGCTAAGAAGTTGGTTCAGATTTCCCCCCACTGTTTGTCAGGTGTCTACCTCTCTCAGGCCTTAGTGGACTGATTCTTGGACTGGTAGTAACTTTGGCAATGATGATTAACCTGTCAACATAAGTACCACATCCTGAACGCAGTCATTGATGGTGGGCTGTAGTAATTTGTTCCTTGTCAGAGCAAAGACAAACAAAAGAGGTTGAACAGACAGTTGCAACTAATAAGTGTGCACAACTGGTTATTTTTCTGTCTGAATGTTTGTAGAACTTCAAGTTAAAAAAGGTCATTATGTGTTGCTATGGAAGCACACTACGTCATAGCATATGCATCTGTATTTCTAGCTTTTATAGTACTAGTATTAAAATAAGACAACCAGTGAGGACAGGAAATATAGTTTTAGATCATTAATAGATTTACTTGGAAAATTGTATAATATACTCCCAGGACTCAATGTGCACTTTTGTTATTAATGAATAAATGTGATTATTATTTGGATACTCAATGCTGCTTTACTGTAAACAGCTGATATCATACTCTCATACAAAACATTTATACAAGGCCAAGGCAAAGATGTGCAAAAGGGATTTCCAGATGTGTTTTCAATAAAATGTGTTTTTATTGTTATTAGATTTGTAGATTATTAGCAGGCTGAATAAAACGAAAAGGTTAACTGGAAAGTATAGTTATGTTACACTGTTTTTTCTAACATTTAAGCACCACTATACAATTAAACAATAGACAACCATCATCAAGGCCAAGAACTACAACCTCATTATTCTTGGGTTAAACCAAGCAGCCCATTATTCCTTTCAGGTCAATAATCTTTCAGTACTTTTCCCCTTATTACACAGCAAGTCCTTATTCAATATGAGATTTGATCTCCACCACTTTAATGATTATTAACCCGTTTAATTTCTAATGAAATAATCCGCATGTGAACAAATACACGATCCACTGGGAGAAGTCAACTACAATGCAGCCCTACAATGGAGCTTAAGCTGGTGACGCCATCTAGTGGTGAATAAAGATAATGGCTCAAGAAATAAAGATGCAACTTTTAATATTAACTTATGTTTAAATATACACACATTTGAAATGTCTTGCATTTAAATATAAATCAAGTGATGCATTTTGACCACAAAGTGAATGGTTAGTGATGAAGAAAATCTGTACTCCTGTAGTCTTAATTAAAAATGTTTTCACTTGTTTTTATTATTATTTTCTTTTTTTTTTTAATAGTTAAAATTGGAAATGGCTAAAATAACTAAATCGCTCACCTTACAAGAAGAAGCCAGCAGCGAACCATCTTGTTTCCAGCTCAAGCTCTGCAATTGATCGCTGTGATTCTCCAGAACTGTGCAGAAATGTAATTATTTTATATGATGCATAAAACAAGTCAGTGCATCTGGTTAAACATTAGGAATATATAAATAATCTAACACAAGGGATTCAAAATAGATGTTTTATGGAAAAGTAAAAAGGTACGTATCAGTACAATATAACAGTGAGAGAGCAATTTAGGGTTATAAAAGTGAAAAATGCAAGAAAAGGCATGATAAAGCAGAGTTTAAACAGGACTTTCCCTCTGTAGTTGATGAAGGTGAATTAAATAAATTACAAAACATCCAATGCTTTACCAGCATCATGTGCCCACAGCACAGTGAAATTGAAATAAAAACACACAATAATATAATGATATGAAACTTTTGACACTAACACACGCACATGACCAAACTAAATACACAAGACATAAACACAAACATTTATAAGTCTTGGTTATTGCCTCAATCTCACTCCTGAGTGATGTAAAGAGATGGTAGTAAAGAGAGAGTGTTAAGGTTCAGATGCACTGTGAGCAGCAGCAGCCAGGCCAGCTCTCATGGGATGGGATAAAAGGGTAGTGCTTGTGTGCGGGACGGAGGTGTCAGGCCAGAGGATAGTGGCTATATCCTGAAGCCAGTTCAGGGAGACTGGGACCAGTACTCAAACCAAAAACATTACCTCTGCTGCTCCGGCAATTAGACAGAGCCACAGGGCTGAAAAACGTAGGTAGCATAATTCAGACAGTTCTCCAGAGTAAAAGAAGTAGTTTAAATAAATACTTTTAAGCCAATCAGTTATGCATTTGTATGTTTACAGAACATTTTGCAATGTTTAGGCCTGAATGAGTCTCTTGTGTAAGTGGAAAAACACATTTTCAGACTAAATTAATCCAATAACACACACAGAGAAAACATAAATGAAATTTCACACTTAAACACAAATTCACAGTTTATGATTTATGAAGACATAAGTTGGATTTGTGATATGTATAAGTACTATATGCTGCAGCATGTAGTGACAGTGATTTGTACCTGCTAGAGGGGCATCTTGGCGACTTGTGTCCCAAAGGAGCAGTGAGTTGGTGGCCCCTAACGCCAGAAGCCCAGATGAGGTGGGATGAAACAGCACCAGTTCCAGTTTGCCCTGTCCCGGATGTAAGGTCAGCTCTGGTTCAGAGGGCTGCTCCAACTCCGGATCACGCAGACACCACAGCTTTGCCTACATGTAAACAAGTGTTACCTCAAAAAACTATGCCAGAACTCTTCTATAATTAGAGACATGGGAAACATTTAAATATATTTATATGCTGTGTATACTGTATAAAACTGGGTTAAAATTAGTATTTCAAAATGTGAATACATGTATAATTACAAAGGATTATAGATATAAAAAAATGATGTAAATACTCATTACACATTACACAACACATTAACAACACAGTAATACAGATCCGTAATACTGGTATAAACTAATAGCCTTTATAGCTTGGGTCACAAAGGACTACGAATGTTGAAAAGTGTTAAATATGACCAAACTTCCAGTAGTAAAAGGTTGTGGGTTAGCATCCTTTCTGGAAAAGATCCACATATATTTACACAAGTGATAAAGTCTGAATATGCAGACTCAGCAGATTTCAATAAATCCAGACGCCTGTGCATTTTAGTCTGTGAGTGAGGCTCAAAGTGCTGAATTTGGAGAGTTTTCAGAGGGGTTTAAATAACAAATGAAGCTGCCAGCAATCAAAAGTGCAAAAAGTTGACTGGACTGAAATAGTGCAACAGGATTGAAAAAGGAGAACCCAAGATCTTACGGTTTCATCTCCAGAACATGTCACAAGGAGGCACTCGTCAAATGGGGAGAAATCCATATCACACACCAATTCTGCAAAAAAAAAACAAAAAAAACAAGACACTGTTTGTATCATTATTTATGTTGAAATTGCTTTAAAGTTTCAAACATCGTATTTGAATTACCTGAATGACACGAAATATGTGTCACTCTCCACTGGCCATCTGTCCCAGGTTTGACTGAAGACAAGCCCAGCATACCTCCCCCTGTAAACACATTTTTTTTTGTTGAATAGGTGCCAAAATGAGTGCTAATAACACAGTTTAAATGTTTTATTATAGTACAAGTTATTTTTGTGGTTGTGTGATTCAGCGTGTTACACATGTTTTATTTTTGCATACATACATGACAAACATACCAGCCTGTTCTGTACTGAAAACCACCAGTTTGGAGCTTGCTTTGATGTGGTTTCCCTGGCTGGGGATGGAACCGCCATGAACATTGCTGATCCATTCCTAGGTGTGATAAAATATTAATACATGTATAATTTTGATTTGTAGTTTCCTGTATTTCATGTATTTGTAGTTTCCTATATTTCATTCTATGCTCTAACAAGTATGTAGAGCTTCATAGACAACAATCAGCAGAACGAAAAGTCTTCAATGTAACAAACAGGAAGCATCAAGCGGTGTGTGTAAGTGCTGAGGAAGTGGAAATCCTCTCTGCGTTGCACATCATACATTTCTTACTTCATAAAACAAGACAGCAGACACACTTGTCCAACATAGACCATCAAGGCACAAGGCGTTTTTTCTCTTAATAGTAAATCATGTAAAACACAACTGTACTGATAACATTATTCTTCCAGATGTCAATTATTGAACAGGACAAAGTTGTCTATGTCATATGGTTTGCTGTACTAAATGTCTGATGTTGACTGAAGGAGCCATCTGATATAGGCTTCAGAGTGAGCATAGAATAGTCCCCCGCCCCGCTACACAGAATTTTCTGAGCATACCACACATTTTACTGCTTCACTAAAGTACAGGCAGGGGGTTACATAATATCACTCCGCAGGAAAGGGGCTGCAAGTCAAAGCCAAATGATAGTAGTCCCGTTTAGACCTGTTATAAGTGACTGCATTCAGCAGGCGCACATAGCTTGTTTGACAATATCAATAAGAAAAACACAACTGCATGCTGTGGTTTAGCTACGTTGTTAGCCTAGCTTTGTTGATTTTTGCAACCACATGGCATCAGGGACAGTAAACTAATGTGTAGTTTGATTTCGACGCTTCTATCTAGACTTCCACATGAGATGCAGAACATCCATTAAAGCCGTAACCCAAAACACAAGTACAGCTCCTGGTAGCCAAGAATTTTAGCGATTATCTGAGAATAGGAGAGATCTGAAAACACTCACCTCTGTCTTGGCGATCTTGGGAGTTGTGTTTTTAAATTTGGATGTCCTAAAGCGGTTCATGTTGTCTTCTTAAATTGACTTTGGTGCCTTCCGGGTGCCTGTGTGGAGCTGGTTGGTACTCGGCAAAAGGCTTGTGCAGCAGCTGACAGCTCAGATTGCCCGTACGGCGGTGATGCGCACACAACTGTCCGCTCCGGAGAGTGGATCAGCTATAAGTGTGTAAGAAAAATATCCTTTCTTAATATGTCAAAGTTATATTAATCAAATCTTTAAGGGATAATTTAAAAACGCATCATGTTTTTGTGCCAGTTACCCCTAATTTCCACATAAAAT
Organism: Periophthalmodon schlosseri; assembly: GCA_000787095.1. NCBI lineage: Eukaryota > Metazoa > Chordata > Actinopteri > Gobiiformes > Gobiidae > Periophthalmodon > Periophthalmodon schlosseri. The sequence goes on along the minus strand of KN470540.1, from coordinate 12,527 downwards.
GAGAATTTTAACGTCCTACTTGAACAAAAGTATTTATCATCTCGATTCATACATAATCTTTGGACGCAATGTACGCTGGACGCCCCTGCGCATGCGCAGTATGTACTGTGCGGTGAGTCGTGTGGGAATGATGGCGTCTTCTGTAGCTCGCAGATCCTCACGCTTGATTACTGTGATCGTGTCATCTGGACATTGCAATGCCGCGGCCCCTAATTTTTGCAAAGCTCTTGGAGCTGTCCGTAGTTTTTCTACATTTGGTCCAGAAAAACTTTGGCGAGGGAAGACAGCGACATGTGCTGGACCAGGGACAGGGTTGACATTGAGAGGGTTGTCGGGTAAGAGCTGTATTGGCCTCTGCTAAGCTAATGGTTTAGGCTTAGTTTTGGTTGACTATGATATTATTACTAACGTATAGTAAACTAACATGTAACCGTCAGACAAGACAAATAGGAAAGTCATATTACTTTTGTCTGTATCTATGGTTTTTTTTTTGCTCTAATGTTCTTTCTGGAGGATGATGTAATGTGTATGTGGTGCTGCCACCAAACTTAAATGTAATTTGCAGTTTCTTGTTTAAAGGCACACTACGTAACTTTTATCGCTGAGGGTCTGCGACCATCTTGTCTCTGTAGATATATTATTGCTTTGCCAGGAATGTTCCACTGTATGGCATTAAACGTATCTATAATTGCTTATTTAATTACGTTTTTATAGCTCAAAAAAAGACATGCATTACTGTGAGCGGCCTTACCCATAACGGGGATGGGGATGAATAAGTTTTATGTCATAATGTGGAATTTTCCAGACAAAGCAAGAACATTCCCATGGAGACAAGGTAGGTAGCAGACCCTCCACCAGTAAAAGTTACATGTTAGTGCTCTTTTGAAACATTTTCCTTCTTGTTAAAAATGTATGTATCCAATATTATATCACAGAGATGAGATGAGTAATTTTGTTCCCCTTTAAACTTACATATGGCTACGTCCATTTCAGGATTAAAATTTCCTAATGCCGTGTACACACTGTCCTTCCACACAAGTGCCACAACCAGCAATAAGCAAGACTTCTATCAGGTTTTGGGTGTACCTCGCACAGCAACCCAAAAGGAAATTAAGAAAGCTTACTATCAGGTATGCATTGGCCTAAAAGAGCACTTTTGTTGACATCTGATGAATTGTATTTTGAACCACATCTGCATTTTTTAAATACTTAAGATGGCCAAAAAGTACCATCCTGACACAAACAAAGATGACCCTCAAGCCAAGGAAAAGTTTGCGCAGCTCGCCGAAGCTTATGAGGTATATTTTTTACGTTTTTTTTTTTTTTTTTTTTGGATTTCAGCTATCATTCCAACTAATATTTAGCTTATCCTCTTCTCAGGTGCTAAGTGATGAAGCCAAGAGAAAGCAATATGATACATATGGGTCAGCAGGCTTTGATGGCAGACAGGCTGGTGGAGGCCAGCAGTACTGGTCAGGACAGACCAGTAATGTGGACCCAGAGGAACTTTTCCGTAAGATTTTTGGTGAATTTTCAGGGGGACGTGGCTTTGGCGACTTTAACGCTATATTTGATCAGCCACAAGAGGTTTGTAGCTGGAATTTGTATTAATACTTACTGTGTGTTCTAATTATTGCTAATTACCCTGTTGGTTTTGTTGCAGTACATCATGGAGTTGACATTTAATCAAGCAGCAAAAGGCATCAATAAAGAAATGTCAGTTAACATAGACGCTGCTTGTCAAAGGTGTGATGGCAAGGGGCATGAGCCTGGCACAAAGGTCCAGCACTGCCACTATTGTAACGGCTCTGGAATGGTACGAATCCTACAAAAACATGTATTTAACATATATTTATGTTTTATTTACTTAATCTTTTTATTTGTAGGAGACAATAAATACAGGCCCATTTGTTATGCGGTCCACATGTCGCCGCTGTGGGGGAAAAGGCAGCATCATCTCTACACCCTGTGGTATTTGTCGTGGGACAGGACAAACCAAACAGAGGAAGACAGTCATGGTTCCTGTTCCAGCTGGTGAGGCCTTAATCTGAAATATTTCATAAATAATGAATAGCTTCAGTAATTCTATCTTATAACTATAAAATCCATGATTTTTTTGTAGGGGTTGAAGATGGTCAGACAGTTAGAATGCCAGTGGGTAAAAAAGAAATCTTTATCACATTTAGGGTGAGTATGCTTCACATTCTCTAATTGTAAACCATAGATTTTAAATGAGTTATAATTAGTGTGTTTACTAAATGTGAATTGCTTTGGCAACACTGGAGCAATGATACTAGTAAGAAAACTGCAAATTGATTTAAGATTTAGTATTTATTTCTACTGCTGCCTTCATCAAGTCACATCATAGTTGGTCGTGTCTTTTCTTATCTGTATGGCTCTGTCATGTGCTGGTCTTTGGAAAAGTGAGTCCCAGATCCCAGAAAATTCGAATACTACAAGATAAGGAAAAATAGGAGATGAGATACAAATGATAAAGTAGGAGTGATGATAGACAGATGTATTGGTTGGCTGATATTAGGCCGAACCTGAAAAGTACAACTGATAACAGACACAACTTTATGATGCAGGCGACTTCAGACTAAGAATTTAAGACACAATGGTATTTTCCTTTTGGTTTTCCAGGTCCAAAGAAGTCCAGTATTTAGAAGGGATGGAGCTGACATACACTCTGACCTTTTCATCTCTGTGGCACAAGCCATTCTTGGAGGAACAGCTAGAACACAGGGCCTATATGAAACTTTAAATCTATCGGTAAGTATATTTAGATTGGATATTATTGTGATATGAGAGCTATGATTTGTA